>JAJMGU010000028.1:0-206459 GCA_030582675.1 Suhomyces sp. yHQL142
CCCTACCCTCTTATTGCTGCCCTCTCCCTACACTTTGTTTTCCCCCAGATCCCGTCGTATTTTCTCGCTACCCATTCTCCAATGTCGCTAACCTCAACACTCCCTACTCAGTCTCAAAATTTTCAGGTCCTCCATCACAAACAATAATAATAATAATCACCACCACCACCCCACCAAAACCAACCATGGCTACCCCCAAACCGTACTACGAGGTTCTCCCCTCGGCGCTCTCGCCCTCCCACTACGAGGTGTCCATCTCCTCCATCAATCTCGACGACGGGACGTTTGTTGGAGCCGTTTCCATCCACCTCGATGTTCTTGAACAAACCAACGAACTCCACCTCAACCACCGAGACTTGACCATCGGCACCGTGTCCATCACCAGCGACTCGCAACAGATCAATGTGGTCGACATCGTGGAGTACAAGACCAAGGAGTTTTTCGTGGTCAAAATGGACACCCCAGTGACGGTTTCATCCAAAATCATCGCCAAAGTAGACTTCACGGGGCTTGTTCAAAACAACATGGCCGGGTTCTACCGACTGGAATACACCGAGAACGGCGTGGAGAAAACAATGCTCACCACCCAATTTGAAGCCACCGACGGCAGAAGAGCGTTCCCCTGTTTGGACGAACCAGGCTGGAAAGCCACCTTCAAAGTGGACATCACTTTTAGAGACGACTGGGTGGCTTTGAGTAACACCCCGGTGCAACAAGAAGTTGCGCTTGGAAACGGACTCAAGAAGGTCGAGTTCGAACAGACTCCCGTGATGTCGACGTACCTTTTGGCGTGGGCTTTGGGAGATTTCGAATACATCGAGTCCTTCACCTCCGAAACCAAGGTTAATGGTAAGCCTCTCCCAATAAGAGTGTATACCACCAAAGGCTACCTCAAGGAAGCTCAATTGGCATCGGAAATCACCCCCAAAATCGTCGACTACTTCTCCAAGGTGTTTGAAGTCGATTATCCCCTTCCAAAGTTGGATCTTCTTGCTGTCCATACATTCTCCCACAATGCCATGGAGAACTGGGGTTTAATCACCTATAGATCCACAGCTTTACTCTTCTCCGAAGAGAAATCGGACCCTTCGTACAAACAGAAGGTGGCCTACGTCGTGGCGCATGAGTTAGCCCATCAGTGGTTCGGAAACTTGGTCACCATGAAGTGGTGGGATGAGTTATGGCTCAATGAAGGGTTTGCTACCTGGGTCGGATACTATGCTATCGATTACTTGTTCCCTGAATGGGACATTTTCTCGGAATTTGTCTCTGAATCCTTACAACAAGCACTCAACTTGGATGGTTTAAGAAACTCCCACCCTATCGAGGTCCCTGTCATCGATGCCTTGGACATTGATCAGGTCTTTGATGCCATTTCCTACTTGAAGGGTGCATCCACAATCTTGATGATCTCCGATTACTTGGGAACCGAACTTTTCCTCAAAGGTGTGGCCAAATACTTGAACGATAACAAGTTCGGCAATGCCTCATCTTCCGATTTGTGGTCAGCCGTAGGCGAAGTCTCCGGAAAACCTTTGAATCAATTGATGGAGTCTTGGATCAACAAAATCGGATATCCTATTGTGAATGTCGATATCGAAGAGTCATCCAAGAGTTTGGTCTTGAATCAAGCCAGATTTTTAAATGGAGGAGATGTTACTCCGGAAGAAAATGAAACCAAATGGTGGATTCCTTTGAACGTATCCACTGATTCCACTTCTCTCAGAGAGATCTCATTGGACTCTTTCGAATCAGAGACTTTGATCATTGACAACTTTGCTTTATCTGACAGCTTCTTTAAGTTGAACAAGAACACTTCCGGTGCGTACCGTGTGAACTATTCATCCAAGATCTTAGAGAAGAACATTTTGCCATATATCAAGAAAATGTCGACTAGAGACAGAGTTGGTTTGATCGCCGATACTGCTGCTATCTCGACTGCTGGTGGCGCTCCAACCATCTCGTTGTTGAAGTTGGCCAAGACTATCGCAGAAACTCCAGAATTGGACAATGATTACTTCACTTGGTTAGAAATAGGTACCAGATTGGGACAACTCTCCACCGCATTCTCGGGAGATGATAAGGATTTGATTTCTAAGTTGAAGGCCTTCAAGTACTCTATTTATGAAAAGAAAGCCATCAAGATTATCAATGAATTAAGAGCCGGAGAAACCAATAAAGCTGATTTCGTCCTGGTCAAATTGAGATCCAATATCTTGGCTCATGCTGCTTTATTATCCATTCCTCAAGTTCAAGAATATGCTTTGGAAATTTTCGACAAGTGGGTTGCCGGTGAATCAATTGATCCATCTTTAAGATCTTTTGTTTTCAGTTCTGTTGCATCTTCAGCTGACTTTTCTAGAGCCCAATTCGATGCTATTTTGAAAGAGGTTCGTTCTCCATCTTCAGTTGATGCCAGAGAAGTTGCTCTTGGAGCATTGGGATGTGTAGTCAACCCTCAATTGGCTGATGAATTGCTTCCATACTTGATCCAGCCAGAATATGTTCCTTCCATGGACTCGCAATTCTTGGGAATCCCATTAGCCAAAAATGTTGTCACCAAAGATAAACTTTGGGACTTCTTTACCAAGAACTACTCCGAAATTTACAACCACTTGTCCTCCAACATGATGATTCTTGATAGATTTGTCAAGGTCACGTTGGGTAACTACCAATCCACCGAGAAATTTGAGGAAATCTCCCAATTTTTTACTGGCAAAGATATTCATGGTTTTGAAAGAGCTTACAGACAAGTTTTGGATAATATCACTATTAATGCTGCTTGGTACAAGAGAGACCGTGAATCCTTGAAGAAGTACTTGGAATAAGTGCAAACGATTCGTTTAAAGACTGGTGTCAGCAACTCTGTTCACCGCAGACTGGTATCAGCAATTTTTTGTTGTTTTTATCCTCTTGTAAATGTAAAAATATAATGGTTGCAAAAAAAAGTGACCATTAGGTATAAACTCCCGGTTTTGAACATAGACGGTTTTTGGTTAGTTTAGTATGGGAGAAAAGAAAAAGTTGAGGCTGATGAAATTGTTTTTATGATAGTTATGATTTGGCTGCTAAATTTTGCAGCCATCTTTACACTTATTTTATGAATAGTCCATTTGTTGAGAAACATGTAGTTTCATATATTACTGTTAAATATTACTTGAACTGTCTTTCACTATTTACAATCTATAGTTTATGATAAACGTTCTTCCTGAAGTACGGGTTGTATCAAACCTTGTGGTCGTGAGTGGCAGCGTATCTTCCAGATGGATCTTCATGACATCCCCATTCAGCCTTTGGAATCCATCTCATCACAGTACTACCAGCAGCCTTGGAACCATTGAACTGAGCATCGAACTTGGTTCTGTACCAGTAAGCTTCCTTGGTGGTTGGGATATCAGTACCCCATTCAGCCTTAGGGTTGGCGAACTCTTCATCGGTAACAGCAGCTCCGGCGGCGTCTTTCAATCCATCAATCCATGAATATCCAACACCATCGGAGAACTGTTCTTTTTGTCTCCATAAGATTTCTTGAGGCAAGTATGGTTCAACAGAAGGGTCGTCTGAGGTATCGAATGCCTTTCTTAAGATGTACTTTTCAATCTTGCCTGCTTTTTGATCAATCAACTTGTCATCTGGGTTGATGTTCATACACACTTCCAAGAATTGTTTGTCCAAGAATGGAACTCTGGCTTCCAATCCCCATGCCATGGTGGATTTGTTTGCTCTCAAACAATCGGCGTAGTGTAAGTTCTTGACTCTCTTGACACATTCTTGATGGAAATCCTTAGAAGATGGAGCATTGGCAAAGTATAAGTATCCACCAAAGATTTCATCAGATCCTTCTCCAGATAATACCATCTTGACACCCTGGGCCTTGATTTTTCTGGATAATAAGTACATTGGAGTGGAAGCTCTGATGGTGGTGACATCATAGGTTTCCAAGTGGTGGATCACATCATCCAATGCATCCAAACCTTCTTCCAAGGTGAAAGTATGGGAGTGATGGATGGTACCAATGAAATGGGCCACTTTTTCAGCAGCAATCAAATCTGGAGCACCAGGCAATCCAATAGCGAAAGAATGTAATTGGTTCCAGCCCGAAGAGTGCAAGGAACCGGAGGCATCCACTCCTGACAATTCCTTGTTAGCATCAACACCTTCGGTGTGTACTGACACTTTTTTGGTTTCTCTGGATGCAATGGCGGCGATTAAAGATGAGTCTAAACCTCCAGACAACAAGACACCATAAGGCACTTCAGCCATCAATCTTTTTCTCACGGCCAACTCCAAAGTTTCTCTGATTTCCTTCAAGTCCACGTTCTTTTCAGGAATTTTTGATTCATCCCACCATGTTGGAGTGAAATATCTGGTGATTTCGTCGGTGTTGGAGTCGTAGAAGTGGCCTGGAGGAAAGGCGAAGATCTCATCACATTCGTCGATCAAACACTTCAATTCAGAAGCAAAGTAACGAGTTTCTGGAGATTTGGTTGATTTTCCCATATATAACGTGGTGATTCCAATAGGGTCTCTGGCAGCGAAGATACGGTCGTCTTTCTTGTTGTACAATACAAAGGCAAACATACCGTCCAAGTACTTGGGGGCGTCGACATCGTACTTTTGGAACAAAGGAATGATAGGCTCACAATCAGACAACGATTTGTATGGATAAGCTGGCAATTCTGCTCTCAATTTGATGTGGTTGTAAATTTCTCCGTTGACAGCCAAACTGTAGTTTCCGTCTTCGGAGGTGATTGGTTGGGCACCGGAGTCCAAGCCAACAATAGCCAATCTTTCATGGACCAAGATGGTGGAGTTTTGGATGACGTTACCTGACCAATCTGGACCTCTGTGTCTGATTCTCTTTGAGTATTGAAGGGCTTTGCCTTTGAATTGCTCGATTTCCGGTTGTCTGTAAGCAGCGAAGATTCCACACATACTGGGCTATTCCGGGATTCTTATGGGGATGTTTATTGGGGTTTTGGTATCAGGAAATAAGTTGATTTGAAAGGAAAGATAAGTGTTCTTATTTGAAAAATTTTGAGAAATCATGGTTGAAAATTTGTGAGTCAACGAAGTTCCGGTCGTGGTGTTTACTATGGGTTGGGGGGTCGGAAGGGGTTCCGGTTTTTTTGTGGCCGGGCCGTTTCCGGCGGTAAAAAATGGGATTCGATAGGTCTAAGGTAGAGGTGACGGGCGGACTAATGAGAAGTTGATATTAGAGGGCGACATTACCTATGTCCATATCTATTCATCCAGCTATTTCTTTTACCTCGATCTGCCTTTTATTTTTCCTTTCACTGGCCCATTCTTTCATTTGTATTCGATAGTCATTATTAGTCATACTGACTTCCGACCTGACAGTACTATACGCCAAGACTATCGGTATTAGATACGGGGTGGGGGACCAACTTAAAACTTACAGTACTACTTTAATAGTATACAGTAGCGAGTGCTAGTCTTTTTGCCCTCGGAACTCGCTTCAAAGAACCAGGTATGAGTCAAAGTAGCTTGAACAAATGCTTATCTTACATTAAGCCGATCAGAGTACAATAAACTGATGTGATAGATGAAGCGGGCTAAGTGGGGGATTTTAAGCTTTTTTTTTTTGCAGCTACCGGAATAAGTATACGAGAGAAATGAGTGGAACCATTGAGCTGAAGTTAAGAATAATTACTATAGCAAGCTCAGAATAAAGCTGAAATTTAATTAGAAGATGCAATTGAACCCGGCAGTGAAGTGGTGCTTTTACAAAGAGTTTCTGGTGAACTAAAGGTTGTTTTTTTGCCTATAAATACAACTTTTTGCAACATTAAAAGCACTGGTAAAGGTCAATGAGCGTAAAACAACCTTAACATTTACCTAAAATCATAGCGAAAAAAAGGAGAAAAGAGACAACGAACAAGATAAATTAAAGTAAAGGAAAACCATGAGACCAAATCAAAAAAGTGGCAACATCCATAATTTTTCATTTATTTTAGTAAATTTCTAATAGTTATGTAAGTCTCACATAATAAAAAGTATTGGTTGCCAAATTTGTTACTAAGCTGAAATTATGTATAAGACCAACTATTGTCTTCTTTTCACTTCTCTTGCTTATGTCTACGTCTTCTCCTTCTTCCTGTTCTTCTTCTTTTTCTTCCTCTTCATCGTCATCATCTTAACCTTCTCATTACCATCTGGTTCAATTCCCCTCACCATTCTCACCAGATACTTTTTAGCATCTACAATTTCAAGTTTCACTTTTCACAAGAAATTCGTTTGTACTTTTGCCATCCATGCCATTCTAATCCCTTCACTGAACGAATCATAAGTTTACGTCATCAACGGAATATAGCAGGTGGGTCAATTCCTTGAATAAACCAATTACATCTACCACTTGGATCAATCCCTCTGATCAACTTCATTTTTCCACTTCAGCTTCATTTTATGCATTCACAATGTCCTTTCAGATCCCTCCTCCAATCAATCTCCTCATATTCTCATTCATCACCTACTCCGTCCTAGTCATCTCCATCCTCTTGGTCAAATTCATCACTCCCTTGAACAATCTCCTTCTCTATGGCAAAAACGTTTCTATCAAGGACAAGCAGATCAAGTCCCCGTTGACAAAAGCTATCGAGTTCCTCGCCGGAATAACCGTGCCAAAATCCTTCTTTGCCCATTTCTACTATGCTTTGTTTATCTATAGCACCGCCACGGAGTTCGTGGTTCCTTCACTTTCATCACACACCTACAATACCAATCCTACAACCTATAAAAACCTCAAGATCATCCACCATTTGTTATGGATCCAGGGTACAAGAAGATCTCTTGAAAGCATTCTTGTAACAAAATTCTCCCCCAATTCCGCCATCAATATCTCCCACTACTTTGTGGGGATGTCCCATTATGCAATGGTGTCATTAGCTACGTTTGCAGGGGTGCTCATTGAATACCTGAAATCATCTCAGGATATCTTCAAGCTCCGCACATTTACACCCGTCGATTGGCTGCTTATCGCCGCCTTCAGCTACATTTCCTATTGGCAATTCCGCCACCACCAACACTTGGCTTCTTTGAAGAAATATTCCCTTCCAACCTTCAAATACGTGTCGTCTCCCCACTATACATGTGAAATTCTTCTTTATTCCATCCTCTTGATCTTCAGTGTCAAATCTCCATCAACAACCGCCTGGATTCCGTTGAACTACTTGGCTTGTTTGTTGTTTGTGGCGGTGAATCTAGGAATAAGCTCGTTGGATACCCATCGCTACTACGAAGAGAAATTCAAAGACTTCAAATTGAAGTATAGCATTGTGCCATATGTTTTGTGAAAAACGCATCTGTGAACATCTGCTATCTGAAGTGTACGCAACAATCAATAAACCAGTTCCAATTATTGAACAAATTTGAAGAAAAGTTTATTCAGACTTTTCCTAACTTTTCATCGATGAACCCAGAGGAGATATATACAATTCCTTTGAAATACTTGCGCTTGACCTCTCATAATTTGATGTTTCTGTAATTAGTGGGATCAAATTATCAAAGATGAGTATTTTGACCTGCAAAAATATTTATATTTTTAAATAGACCATCTGATACCCAATTGAATCGATAACCCCACTGCCGAATGCCAGTATACACCCTCTCCATAACCTTCTTTCTGTTCACTAAAGCTCTAATAATTTCTTTTCAAAGACTCACGTGCTGCAAGCCAGCAATTCACGTGACACAAATTACCCCATATACACTCCCTGTAAACAACAGGGTGTGATTCATATTGAACACATTCATTACCAGTCAAATCGACCAAAACGATTCCAAATTGCTCCTTCTTTAGCGGCTAACAAGAAGAGAGAGCGGCAATTGATTGAGACAAGAAGAGATACATGCCGCCTCCCAAAATTCCGTCCACAGTGACGGTTAGTTTGCGACCCTCAGAGAGCAGCATAGTAAGGGGTTGTCCTGGGGTTCCTCGGAGTATCGTAAGTATGGGCTTGAAACCAAGGATATAGAGGGAAAGATATGGTGGAAACGATGTGGATGGGCCAAAAAACGGCTCACTTTGGACTATTTTTCATTAATTGAGTGGATAATTAATGATCATATAAGATGTTACCATTTAAGGAAATCTTCAGAAACCGTGAATATTACAGGTTTGAATAGACAAGAGTGATGACTATGTGAAAGATATTTGGAAACTCTTTTTACCTGATCAAAATAGGTGAAAACTTGCGGAAGATGGGTTTACGAATATACTCTCTGTTTTTCAATATTCCACAAGTATAAAGGACCCAAGGTAGAATTTAAAGTGAAATGAGCCTCAAATATAATAACTGATGATCTAAAGTCAGACGTCGTTCAAACTGTGTTTTTTTTGGGCTGAAATTGACAGAGATATTTGCTATTATAGGACAATTTTGCATTCGAAGAATCATACTTATCCCCTAAGAGTACTCAGAACCTATCA
This sequence comes from Suhomyces sp. yHQL142, assembly GCA_030582675.1. Taxonomy (NCBI): domain Eukaryota; kingdom Fungi; phylum Ascomycota; class Pichiomycetes; order Serinales; family Debaryomycetaceae; genus Suhomyces; species Suhomyces sp. yHQL142. The sequence goes on from JAJMGU010000028.1 coordinate 8,450, forward strand.
CTATTCCTCGCAATATGATCACATCATACTAACGAAATTAGCCAAGAATAGAGACAGTTGTTGAAATACGCCCGGTAGCAGGAGCTCCGTTTAAAGTACGAAGTGTGGGAATAGAATTAAGAACCACTCAGAAAGTCAGTGTACCATCAACAATTGGATCAAATGATACCATGAGAGAATACAAGATATACGAGGATCCATTTGCATATCGTCCCCCGATGGGGGAGTTCCATCGAGTGCTATTGGGACTAGATATACCGGTATTGATCCCGTTACCAAGAGATATAATCGCCTCCGGACTGTTCCCGCATTGGTCAGCATCAACCACGCATGCATTGTGTGTTAAGATTTCGTGTGGGGACACCATTGATAGTGAGTTGACTTATATGGAAACGTTTCCAATTGCCATCAAATTATATGATTCGTTACCTTTGTACCGACAATTCAATGAGCCAATAGTGGAGTCACGAATCTCAGCAGACCAGCAAGTGGTAGTAGATATATCACTTCCTGTGTCCTCTATGGGCCCAAAAGACATGTTTGTGCTTTATAGCAGAATACTGACGAATAGTTTACACAATAAAGTGAAGAAAAACCTACGATTGAAACAAGTGACAGTACAACTCAAAGAGATTTTAGAGTGTCATGAAGGTGGATTGGCACCACGAAAAGAATTTAAAATACATACACAGACCCAAAACCTTTCTCCGGAAGAAAGCGCATTGACCACGCAGGGATTTCCATTCAACGTACGAATGCAATTCCCAGTGGAAAACGATTACTTGCAATTGTTTACAAACAATTATGAAGACATACAAAACCAATACTACAATCAACAAAATTTGTACGAAGAGGACCAAACACAACTTATTCAATCGATTAATATCTCCAAAAATAAGGTTGTGGATGAATTGGATGAAGGTATACCTCTTACTCATACGCAGGGCTTTACTACTTTAGGCAAATTATTTTCCCAAAGGTATGAGGTTATACTCAAAACCAAATTGGCACACCTGAAAGATATTGATGTTAGACTACCCATTACGGTAAGTCCCTATGATCGTACTAGCAGTGAATACTTATTGCAGTGGATTATGAAAGAGTGTGACATTGCAAGAACGAGATATGGCAGAGACACCATTACACGATTGGTGGGTGCCAAAAAATACGACGATCTAGTGACTATGATGAATAGATATAATGCACCTCCCATTATTTATAGAAATACCAAGAAAGATTGGATCAGATTGGGATACAATGCAGATGCTTTCGGTGTTAACAGTCTGGGCAAGAGCTTAGTGGTTTACATTGACTAAGTGACTATACAAACAATGGAAGTTTGAACTTTATGAGTAACGAAAACATGAACGCGATATGAGAACTTATCAGCGAGGAGACGTGGGACAGAAAGTAGGAAAAGATGAAAAGTTGGTTCAATGAAGGGATGGTATGCTCGGTTAAGAGGATGAACTATCATTTAGTGCTAATCAATTTCAATTACTAATAGAAAAATAGGAATTTTAGGGCTTGTGCAATAAATTATTATACAAGAAAAAGTTTGGGGCAAGGGAAATGAACGATGTTACAAGAAATTGTTGGTTATGGTGATGAATCAGTGTACAGAACTTCAGTAGTGAAAAGCTGAATCCTTCCCGTTGTTTTAGAATGATAAATCAAAGATTTCACGGACTGTAACTTTCAGGAGCGAATTCTATGTACTAGAGGCTTCTAGTAATGAAAAGCTTTTGATTCATGATACACTACATTTGTAGTAATAAATGGATCATAGATACAACTACGTTTTTATGTATATTACATAATTCATTATAAATCACGTTGCACTAATAATCAATTGAATACTAACTAAATCAAATGCTACTCTTCACAGCTTTTATCACCAAGTATTTTCACTAGTCTTAGTTATTCCAACGGGGTTGTCACCTTGCATATACCCGCCTTTCAACCACGCATCCAACAAATAAGTCCGCCATGTCAGGAATCAACTCGCCTCCTGCGTATGCACCAACATCAACTACTTCATATACCCCATCATCAGGGAACCATCTCTTGTATCACCAAGAGGTGACCAAATCACAGCTAAACAAGACGACTCTTCACAAGAATGTATACTCGTCCATATCGGAGGTATATTCCATCCTTCCCACGCTTGAAATGCTCGAGAACTCGTTCTTAAAGGACTATATCACAGACAAGGAAAAGTACACTTCAACAACATATAGACTCATCAACCAGTACCAAATCATAGTTAGGGGCTTCGTGGATGACACTGAAACGTTAAGGTTTCTCAAAGAACTCTTGGGTCAGGAATTGAGTGATGACTTGTCCAACTTCTTGGCGTTGCTCAGCATCAAATTCAATGTACATTGTCCCCTAGCAATCAAGCGTCTTCAGTCAGGAATTCCTGCCACAATCGAACACTTGAGCACCCATGTCGAGAGCTCGAGCCATGGTACCGCTTCGTCTGATACTAATCCTAAGGGAACGGGAGGAGGTTCGAACTCGAACCCTACGGGCAGAATGATTGCAGAAATCACAGGTAACTTCATCACTTGTATGGATGCATTGAAGTTGAACTATAGGACAAAGGACCAGCTCCACCCGTTATTGAGTGAGTTGGTGATAAATTTAAATGATTTGATAGAAAGTGGTAGTCATAAAATTATCGAATTCCAGGGGAAATCGAAGTTGGTCAACTGGTTGATCAAGTTGAATAATTTGGGAGACGATGCAGAGATGTCTCAGGTTGAAGTGGATGGGTTCTTGGAAGATTTGGATGCGGCATATAAAGGGTTCTATACGACTTTGGAATAGACTGTAAGGGAGAGACAAAATCATAATTATTGAAAGGAAAAGTTGTGCATGAAAGGAGATTCAAAAGAAGATCCATTGAATTATTCATCATTACAATCGCAATATAAGTACAGTGAGGATCAATTAAGCTGTTCTCTCGAATGCTATTCTAAGAATGCAGTATCTCATCACATTTGATTACTTCTATCTAAATGATCGACTCTATTTGCTCTGCATAATTCAACACATTGATGATTGTGCTTGATGTATCGGATCCCTCTGCTTCATTTTCATTCTTGTTAAAGTAAATAACTCCACCTTCAATTCTCCAGTTATCTATTTCAAACTGTTCTTTCAATACCGTTTCGAACACGGTATCCAGCTGTTCTTGAGGGAAGTACAACAAGTTTTTACAGTTACTCACGGGAATGGAGTCGTAGGTCTTTTCCAACGATTTGGAGATCTCAAATCTCAATGCGTTGATCAACGTGGCAATAAAATGGTTGTATTCTTTGCATGGTAAGTTCTTATCCTCCTTCAAGAGTTTCCAAATCTTGATATAGTTTCCTTCCATCAAATTTTTCTCCAACTTGATGGGGAAACTCAAGTACTTGTCTTTTTCTGTATCATACTGTGAAGAGTTGTAAATGGTTTCCAACTCGATGTGGAACTTGGAAATCAATCCCTGGGATAACAAATAAAGCAAATACAATGAAATGATTTTGGTGGTATCGGTATCAGTTTTAGGTTGTTTGGCGTAGATTTTCGTGTTGGAGTAGAATGGACGTAATTGAGCAAAGTAGTTTTCAAACGACTGGTAGTTGTTGGTCAAAAGTGACGATAATGCTCCGATTTCCAAAATTCTTTGAGCAATCTTTAAGTCATTGATTTGGTCGTTGGTGGCGGTATTGGACGCCACTGGAACAAGTAAATTGTGTTTGATCAACTCGATCTTGACGGGAGCAAGGAGCTTGAGTGATTGAGTGTAGTTTTCGGCTTCATAGAGCAGGTATAACTCAGCGGTAAGTTTTTGTAACGACATGGCCAAAGATTATGGAAAAAATACGGCTAGAAGCGGGCAAGAGTGGAGGGAAAGTTGTACTATGTTCAGGACACTTTGATTTCTATCAATTGGCGTTTTATTGGACGAATTGCCTTGGTTTTTGGTGATATGGCGTGTTCTTTTAGTGGTGATAGTATGCATTCTTTATATTTAAAGAGTCGTTGCCACCAATATTAATGGTCGTGCGCACTCGAAAATGTTACTGGGCACTAGGTATTGCGGTAGGGGTGTAGAGATAGGATAATTTACAGTAAGTTAATTGGAGATATAGCAGAATTGAGTGATGTAAATTTGGCCTAGAATACGAAGTAAGTCAACTTTGTATAGTCTGCCTTGAAGAAATGTGATTCTGGCAACAATCCACTCTCATTTTCTTGATTTTCTTTGGGATCTCACAATTTATACCTATCAAAAACGTCTTTCTCGTCCAATAATAATAAAAAAAGTACGGGAAAATGACAAGCAACTACCAAACTTACTAGGACATCAATAACTATGCTTCGATACTTCTCCCAGCATACTTTCCCACCTTTCCTTCTTCACTTCTAACCTCATCACATGACTTCAACCTTTTCACGTGACCGCTATCTCATTGAAAATTTCAATATGATCAATGAGATGGATCTATCCTCGAACTACATACCACGCTAAACCCCTCAAAACAGTCCATTTCAAGTCCCCAAAAGTTCCCAGTAATCAGAGCATCCCAAATAATCACACAATGAAGTTTTTGACCACAAATTTCGTCACATGCGCCGTGAAAACGTGCCAAAACTCCCCCGAAGCCTTTCCTTTACACTATGAAGAATGTCAAATGGTCCAAGAAGAAGCTGAATACAAGCCGGAGTTCATAAGCCACATGTTGGAGAGGCTAGAATGGCTGGCGGTTGTTCAGGTAGCAAAAGACTTAGGTAACAACTCTTTACCGCCTACGAAACCAGAGGATTTGGATCCAATTTTGGAAGAGAACCAGGCCATATTGAAAGACTTACATACCCTTTTAATCGAAACACAGATCGTGGAGGGCCGTATGGTTTGTCGTAACTGCAGTCATGTCTATCATATCAAGAATTCCATTCCAAACTTCCTTTTACCACCACATTTATGTTAATTGAGGAACATTTTGCGTCAAAAAGAAGCTGAAAATTGAGTCAAAATCACTGCAAATCGGTGATTTTGTTGCTTTGACAAATGGGAATGAAAATCTACCAATTGTATTGGTCTTTTCTATCTCAATTCTCAAAGTTCTTCACATGTATAGGTATTAATGTATGTTATAAGTAAAAAAACGTATAAAGACCTGGAGAAATCCTGGAAAATCGGAAGACAAAATAAGCAAAAACATCCAACCTTCCTATTGGTTAATGTTTTGGAAATGTACCTTGAAACTCACTGTTTTATCTCTTTCTATACCTTCTATGCCCTTGCTTTTGACAGCTTTACTTTTTGACCATGTATGATTACATAAGCACAGCAATAGGCGGTCCCGTTGCCTAATTTGTACTTGTTAGCAAATCAACCCAATCCAACGTCTTTAAACCATAACAAGTTGGCCAAAACTCGCTTTTGAACGCCTACCAACGCCGTCATTGACACGCCACGGGTTCGAACGTGCGGTCTGTCTTTTTCAAAACTTCAAAAACCCCACTTTCGCCGGATTTTTCACGGGTGATTGTTGCAGTACTAAGTACTACCCAAAGGTACAACACCACGTATCTCCACCATCATTAGACCTACGGACTTTCAAGTACCACAATCGTGTAGCCACGGGCTGTTATACTTATAATCACTCATTTTCCTGGCAATTCTGAGTAAATTATCGTGCTTTTCTCGAATAGGAGTCATTTCCATTGATATACTAAGTTATCCAACTCCCAGAAACATCGGCCAAATCTGACCGTTTCGTCCCCAGTCTACGCTTATAACAGAGATACTGACCAGAGGTATCATGGGCAGCTTTTACGCCTCGATTTTTCATAATGGTGGGCCGGGAGCGTCTCTGAACCCTTCGAGCCCTCCGCAAGAAGCAGAAGGACGGGAAGACTCGGACAATTCTATCTTCAACAGTCCGCTGGACTACCACGCTTTCTCCAGCAGTGAGCTCAAAGCACCGCCCATTATCAAGCCGGAAACAGGGGCAGACTCATCCAACAGTTCGTCATCCAGGTCCAGATCAATCTCGATATCGAAATTCTTTTTCAATAAGGAACAGAGTGTTCCTGAGGATACGTTGGCCCATCCATTCGAACAGAAGAAAGAGTCTGTAAAGGACCAACAGAAGGACCACTTAAATCAAAGCCAAAGAGATCAAATTTTGAAGGATCATTACCAAACAGTATCACAACAGTTGGGCACGGATGATCATAGAAAACAACCGAGTATCAGCAAGTTAAAAAATTTCTTCCGTATCTCATCGTCGCCGTCGCCCTCACCATCTACGGCCCATGTTGCCCAATTTGATACGTCCGATATTTCCGTAGATAATATCAACGAAGCCGACTTCATAGACGACGAAAATGAAAATAACCAGCATCAGAACCAAAGCCAAAATGCCAGCCAAAACCAGCACAGTTCAGTTATTAAAAAGTTTATGTTGGTCAGAAAAAGATCTCAATCAAGTCCGAGTAGTTACACGCATTCGAGATCATTTTCCATTCCCAAATTACCAAGCAAAGATCTACAAGAGGAGCTCGAGGTTGAAAAAGAAGAGACACAATCCAACGAGCCAGCAACCCCCGAGGATACATCGCCAAAGGTGGTTCAAACAAAACAGAGTGCCCTATCGCTTCGGATCAAACTTCCAGAAATTGTTACCCATACTCCTTCATCACCTTCTACGTCTAGAAACAATGGCTCCGCAAACGAGACTTTAAATCAAAACAGTCCAGTGGTTTCGTCCAACCTCTATTTTGCACACCAGGGACTTCCTCCTCATTTAAACAACCCGTCGTTAGATGCATCTAACCGGTATCTCAGTGAAGAAACCGCGTCCAATCGGAATGACTTGTCCATTTCGTTGAGACACAATGATTCGGTGTTTTCGCTCAGTGATAGTGGAGTTTTACGGCCTCCAAAAATTCATTCTCACCAACACACTAACGGTGAACCTATGAACGACATGGAGGAGGAATTTGTGGACGTGGGAAATGACAGTACGAACTCCCAAAACTCTCCAGCTCTTAAAAGCCAAAAGGAGTATCCACCACAAACTCCTACCAATAATCATGGTAGCGAGTCTGAGTCTCCTGTAATTGATTCGATTGATATATCCAGAAAGTATGCCTCGACGCCCTCAATCAAGTCACCAACATTCAAAGCAGACGATTTATCCGCTCCGATCTCACCGTTCAAAGGAGAAGGTTTGAATGTTCCTTCTTCTCCTTCAAAGCCAGAAAATTCCAACAATTTGAATCCTCCAGGAACTCCTTATAACGGAAGAACTTCAAGTGCAGCAGGTTCGAGCAATTTGAACCCTCCTGCGTCCCCATTCAGTGGAGGTAACAATGGTGCGAACGGAGGATCTCCATTCCAGAGAACATTAAGAAGAGTAGCTTCTGCACCCTTAGTACACAGGCTTTTGAATGAAAATTCGAAATCGGCATCGTCTGGAACCCCTATCCCCTCATCTACCACCAATTCATCTCAAGAAGAAGAAGTGTTTGATATCAATAAACATATTGGAGAACTCAAGATTACCGGAAGACCCAGAACTTATACCCAAGAAAGAATGTATTCTTCGGCATCCACCAAAATTATGGATGTTCAAGTCAATCAGGATTGCTTTGAGAAGATTAGATTACTTGGAAAGGGTGATGTTGGCAAGGTCTACCTTGTAAGGGAAAAGATGTCGAATAGATTATATGCCATGAAAATTTTGAACAAAAAGGAAATGATCGAAAGAAACAAGATCAAAAGAGCGTTGGCTGAACAAGAAATTTTGGCCACCAGCAACCATCCATTTATCGTCACTTTATATCATTCGTTCCAGTCCAATGACCATTTATACTTGTGTATGGAATATTGCATGGGAGGGGAATTTTTCAGAGCTTTACAGACCAGAGAGACCAAATCAATTTCAGAAAACGATGCCAAATTCTATGCTGCAGAAGTCACTGCTGCATTAGAATATCTTCATCTTATGGGATTCATTTATAGAGATCTCAAACCAGAAAACATTTTATTGCACCAGTCAGGACATATTATGTTGAGTGATTTTGATTTATCAAAGCAATCAGAAAGCTCAAAAAATCCCGAGATATCTTTCAACAAAGGAACTCATTTATCATCAAATAGCTCTTCTGGAAACCATTTCTCGCCTTCATTGGATACCAAGGCATGTATTGATGGATTTAGAACCAATTCATTCGTGGGAACTGAGGAATACATTGCACCAGAAGTCATTAAAGGTAAGGGTCACACATCTGCTGTTGATTGGTGGACTTTGGGGATTTTTATTTATGAGATGTTGTATGGTACAACGCCCTTTAAGGGGTCCGATCGAAAGAAAACATTTGCCAACGTTCTCAAGAGAGATGTCAAGTTTTTGGATTCCCAGTCCATTTCTTCAAGTTGTAAAAGTTTGATCAAGAAATTGCTCATCAAGGATGAGGCCAAAAGACTTGGGTCCAAGACTGGAGCTTCGGATATCAAGAACCACGCTTTCTTCAAAACCACTCAATGGGCGTTATTAAGACATCAACGGCCTCCTATGATCCCGGTGTTGACCAAATCCAACAAGAAATACGAAAAGCCAATTGAGAGTGTTGATTTGAGCAATGAAAATGGTAGTAAGGGCAATAAGACCAAGACCCATGGACGCAATGCCAGTGTCGATTCAAATGATCCTTTCAAGAATTTCAGTTCAGTGACATTACATTATAGTGAGTTTGGAGTCAACGACAAGAGTGACGATTCTGGAATTTATAATCCCGAAAATAGTGCCTATACAAGCGTTGCATATACCATGACCAACAATGGCGGGGCGTTCAAGAGTCCTCTGAAACAAAAGGGGTTTTTGAAGAGATAGGATCAGAAAAGAAAACAGAGCAGTGACGAATAGAATAACACCAACCAAAGGAACATGTGATTGACATGAGTGATGAACTGACGTTCCAGCATAGCATATTTACGCAAACTTCGTTGATGTTGAGACAGCATCCAATTGTTAGACTCATTATACTTTTGCACCCATTATAATAATTTGCGCGATATGATTGTAGACAAAGAAAAGATGATTTAACAGGATGCTTCGGGATAGAATCTGTTGACTACATTTTTATAATCTAGAATAGTTATTTTTATACCCAAAACTAATATACAAGGGGGATGAACAATTTCAAACAGCCTCGAGCTGTGTCGAATCGAAAGGAAGAAGAAATAATGTGTGTGACGAAAGGGAGTCAATTTTTGTTAACCAGAAGGTCAGTTATATTCCCAATCATGATACTTGATGCAACTATAAGTAACAGCTAACTGTGTTTAACACTCAACCAAATCGATCACACTCAAATGGACCGGTTCACATTGAGCAGCAATGTTCTGGTCATACAAATTGTAGAAGTCACCGGAAGCACATTGGTAGAAGACATCGTTGTCACCAATGGCCAAGTTGTTTTCCTTGGTAACAGACCATCCAGCGGCGTAGATGGAACCAGCTTGAGGTGGAGGACCGTCAAATTGGAATTGTCTGTTGGCAACAATAGCTCCGATTCTTCCCTTACCGTCCTTCAACTCTGACCCCAGTAAGGTCATTCCCAAGTTGTCAGCGGCTTTACAGGCTTTAGGAGCAGAATCAGAAGCAGGGGCAGGGGCAACTGGAGTGCTGGTTGGGTTTTGAACTTGACCATCGGCGATTTGAGAAGCACCGGCGGCGGTAGTTTGGTGTTGGATTTGACCGTCACCGATTTGGTTGGCGACAGAGGCGTTGGCGGTGGTTTGGTGTTGAATCTGTCCATCACCGATTTGGTTGACAACGGAAGCGGTGGTTGGAGCTGGGGCTGGAGGAGCGGTTTGGTGTTGGATTTGTCCATCACCAATTTGGTTCACAACAGAAGCAGCGGTTTGATGTTGGATTTGGCCGTCACCAATCTGGTTGACCACACTGGCGGCAGTCTGATGTTGGATTTGTCCATCACCAATTTGGTTGACAACACTAAGAGTCTGGTGTTGGATTTGACCGTCACCAATTTGGTTGACAACGGTTGGGGCGGCGGTTGGGGTGGCCAAGGTGATGGAGGTTTGTTCTTGGATTTGTCCATCACCGATTTGGGCAACGGCTCTCTTTCTGGCAGCAGTGTGACTGGCAGTGGCAGAAGCAACGGCGTCTGAGCCTAAGGTGACGATTTGGATACCGAACAATTGAGTGTGGTCGGTGGTGGCTCCCGAAGGTGCTGGAGAGTCTGGGGTCAAGGTGCTCCATGGTTCTGAAGGAACGTAAGCGGCGAGGGCAGAGCCAACTAAAGTGACCGATGCTAAAACAGTGGAGTATCTCATTTTGTGTATGGTGGTTGGTCTTCTTGAGTGATTGGTTGTGGAAGAAGGAAAAGAGACGGTGATTGCAAGGGAATCGGGTGTCTTTATATACGATTTGGCGGATCAATGTCCCCTGAAATTGTGCCTTGCTGGATCAAGTTGGCGTTTCAAGAAATGGCTTGCAAAAACCTCAAAGTGTCACGCTTGCGGCCCCTCAGCCTGGGGAAGTGTCACTTGAACAATATGATCCATGATCCAGAATCGAGTGCTGGTGGTGATTAGGGTGTGGCGGCTGGCTGCAAAACCTTGAAACAGCCAGTTCTCCTGATGTCATGGCGCTTCGAAGACGTAGTATATACACACCGTGCATTCTATTGGCCAGGATGATCCGTTGGCTGGCTGTGACGGCCATTGTGCTGATGCTGGGGGATACTTTTGTGATGCTGGTGCTGCAAAAATGGCTGGTTTAGAGATGGCTGGCTGCGAAATGGGTGGGGTGCAGGATGCAAGAAGCACTAAAGATGGAGTACATGCAGGATAGAACCAAGTGTAGGGATGAAGGAGACACTATCTGCAGGACAGACAGTATAGAGCTAGCTTTAGTTACGACAAAGACAATAGTGGTAGAACGTTGGGGACATATGAAGGAAGCAGGTGACTAAGAATGTGATTTCTAAATAGTATTGAGAATAATGTCATTCAGGCAGGTCTAGAAGCTATTCAGTGAAGTCAGCAGGGTCGGGAAAACGATCGGGGATCTCCGACATTGTAACAATTTGGAATTGGTAGAGCTTGATAACGAGATAAAAATAGAACAAGAATGCATGGAAACAAGGGGATGGTTCCTGGTCGCTTTTGATATACGAAATAGCACTTTAAAGATTGTTAGCTAACACACACCAACTTAGAAGCCGTTGTTCAGTATTCTTGCACCGGTTGCAATATCTCTGGATCAAATACAACCACGGACCCTAACTTCAGCGTAGTGTGATTTATTTAGCTCCTGCCTAATTGTCTTGTTCTTCTGCCACTTCTTTCCGGTCCAACCGTACCTAGAAGGCACCGTGATGTGTGTTGGCCCCCAAATTTCAGTTGGTGCTGTGACTAAAAAGGCAATAATGGCGGGCCTCCATCGCCACAGTTTTTTGATCTGATTCCGCAATGTTCACCCGCACAGTAGCAAGAATTCTAGATCGGACTTGGCTCGAATTCCAAGCTAGCTAGATCTTTGGGTTTGGTACCAAGGGTCTCTTTTTGGCCTAAGTCAACGCTTTTCTCGTATGTAACCGAACGGGGCTTCTATAGAGTTTTGGGCCATTGGTCACGTGACTGAGATTTTGTCTAAGGGGGCCTGAGGGAGGCTTTTTTTAATTACAAGTATTGAGTTTTCGGAGGCTGCATGGCTCTTTTCAAAGCCCGTATTGCCAAGGCGATGATATAATAATGAGGGGGCGGAAGACTAATGTAGTACTCCGATACATTTGAAGACAGAGCATTTATGCCGGTGCCAGCGTCAGGTGTCAGCTTTTGGTGGTTGAATTAATAGAGAGTAGTTAGGTACGGACTAGCGGACAAGAACAGACAAAATCACTGAGACTACACAAAACAGACAAGAATCAAAAGAATTGGACATAAATAGACACAATTTAAAAGGTTGCCAAAATAATATTCCAAACAAGGTCTTTTGTGAAACTTGAAATTAATTAGCAAAGATAAAATAAAGTTAAAAATAAGCCCCCGGAAGTCACCGACGCACGGAACTATGTTAGGTAAAAGAATGTGTACCATGCGCATGTGAAGTTACACAATCTTGAAATCAGAAACCTTAAGTAATCTAAAATGAAATACTGCCATGGCACTATCTAGGAAAGGGGGGAGAAGGCGGAAAGCCGTAAGGAGAAGCAAAGGAAGAAAAGAATAAAGAGAGGACCACAGAAATTCAAGATATGTGATTGAATTGTTGAGGTATTTATTATCAGAGCCGTGGTTTGTTAGATTTGGTGGCCGTATATCAAATTTGGGATGAGGTAAGGGGCTGAGGTGTAAAGGCTTGGAAGGTTTTATAGTTGGTGTGCTTTGCAACCTAAATAGGAACCCAACGCGAAGAGAGCAGTATGGGTTGGATCAGATCGGATAGGTTAGCGAGAGCGGCATGGGAGGGTAAGACGGCTAGCACGGTTTGAGAGACGATAAAGAAGATCAAGGGTAAGAAGAAGTGGTGGACAAAGAGGATCAGGAAGATCAAGGGGAAGACAGTGTAGGCGAGAGTGTACGAAAGGAGAAGGTGAGAGAGAAATGAGTGAAAGGAGTTGAAAGAAAAGGAATGAAAGAATCTTATCAAAAGAAAAGAGTAGCAAGGAAGCAGATGAAAATGGTTTGGTAAATATCAGACACTTATTCGCAATTGATAACGAACAAAAATGGACACATTGGTTTGGAAGTGGATGCAACTGCAAAAGATACCTGATATTATCTTGTAATTATTATTGGGCACATTTCAATCCACAGTACAGACCAATAAGATGGGAGATGTGAATCGGAAGAAGAAAGAAAACAGTTCAAAATACAATTTATTAAATTATTGGCGCTATCTATTTCTCTGCTTCGGACTTATTCTTATTTATGCTTTTCCAATTATGTCCTCTGTTCCTTCTCTACTTCTCGTTTCATCCACCTGTTACTTGCATCCTTTGTGAGGCGTAGAGAGGCATATGGACCAGGCAGCGGCCCGGTGGAACCGAGTTCGGAATGATTTTGGCTCGTCATTTCCATTCTCAACACCACTTATAGAGGAGAGGCACGGCGAAACAGTTTTGAAGTTTGTAGCCTTTATGGGTAGGTACCTTGATAATATTATCCTATTTTAATCTTTACCTTTGACTAACGCTATCAAAAGTATAGTCGATCTAAAAATTGGTGGGCAGCAGTGGTTTGGAAGTGCGCGGCTTGGTTTTGGTGAGGTTTATGGTTGGGAAGTTGCGTCCTGAGATTTGGAGGTTTTAGATTGCAGGTTAGAACGGGAAAAAAGGAGGGGGGTGGGGGAACTCCTTAACTCCATACCCCCAGCCACAAAACGACAATACGAACAAGCAGACGATACGAGGTACTAAGCCTCCAAGGTCAGCAGGAACAGATGCTGCCGCCAGGAGGATGTAGAGAATGTTGAGAACAGGTGATATTTTTGACGGTAGCGAATTAGCAGAAACTATGAACAACTAATTTTTAATAAAGGTAGGAGCTGGAAATAATATCGAAGAGAGTAAGTATACGGTGAAGGAGGACAAAGTGAAGAAACGGTCGCTCGATCGTTTAATTCATCCTTTCGTTTTATCAATACCTGTCAAAAGACAATCGCAAACGAGCCCCATCCCAAAGTTATCACGACGATCAGTCGATCTGATCCGATCGTAGACCCTCTTGGTTTGGATATACCAAATAAAAAAAGGGACACTGAAGTGATCCGAGTGACGAGTTCATGGTGATAATAGATGGAAGGTCGATTTCTTGGGAAGATTGAAAAGATAAGCCTTTCGAAGATTAGAGAATTTAGTCTTTAGAAACCCGAATAGACTTTAAACTTTGGCTGTGAAAAGTTTATGTAAGATCAATCAAGAAATGAATGGATAGCTTTAAAGAATTGAGTACTTGACTAACCACTATTTTTCAATCGATGGTGTACCCCATCTTCTCAGGCTCTTTTATCCAACGCTTCAACTTCTTTGTTATAATATCTATCACCTCATCGTTTCTTTGTTCGGAATCTTTATGCCTCCGTTATCCTTCGTTTTATAATTCTAAAATTCCCTCTAACTGAAACATCCTCCCACGCTTCCGGTTACTAACCCTTCTGTGTTCTTTTGACGTTGTCCAAGATGTAAACAAAGAAGGGAAGTTTTTAGCGCCAACATCTAAGATGACAAGTAAGGGGCAGATACGAACTGCGGAGAAGAGAACAAAACCAAGGTAAATCATCCAAGTTGCAATTCGACCTACCTGCCATGGTTGGCCTTAGTCAGTCTATTGTCATTAAAAGTTCACTCTACAACTTCATCCTTCCAGTTAAGCTCAAGTAGTATAGTCACTTAGTTAACTCAAACCCACTACTCTGGACCTTTAAACTTCCCCTCCAGTCCCGTACTGTATATAAAGAAGACTGCATACATCTTTAGTCCATCTGTACCATACCACAGAATTCCCCGTGCTCTCAACCAAAGCACTTATCCACAAATTTCTCTCAAGCGTGCATCACATCATAACTTGTGCAGTCAATACTCTCTTCCTGGCACGCAGTACGCTTGTAGTACATGATACAAGGGAGATGATACGTACGTGACTGGGGTAGATACGACGGTCAGAGGATACGGCAGATGCAGTAATAGAAATGCCTGATTTGATCCGAACTTCATCATCTCAAGCCTGAAAAGAATCGTCGTGCATCTTCCAAGCATGGCCTAGCCACCTGGACTTATTATTGTCGAGATTCTATTCTAGGCGCCTTCTTACATGGAAGACGATAGTTACAGATCGTGTAGAGGAAAATAATACTTGTCACAAAAGCAATTTGTATACGCGAAAAGTGTAAAATAATATCTGTATTGTCAAACCTTATTTGGCCCACATATTCAAAAAGGTTGCGTTGAATATATTAGTAGTTGTAAAATCCTCGTTGGATATGCATGAAGGTGCAGAAGTGGAGTGGTACATGCAGCCTGTTTGGGCTGCTGCAAATGCATGGCCAAAGTAACCTGGTCTACTTGGGACTTGAACAATACATATCGGATCGATTCCGGACGGACAAATACCGTGGATACCGAGAGCCGGGCAAATGTATGGTGTAGTTCAAGGGGAAAGGAGGGATAGGGAAACGAAATAAAAGGAGACGAAATGACAGAAGCAAGAGGGAGAGAACTAGCTAATCAGCAAAACTAATATAAACAATAGTTAGCACAAATTAGTCGAGAGGTTGACTTGAAAGACTCGAATACATGCACTAGATGTTGTTTTAATTAGCCTCATTTATAGTAAAATTTGATGACTAGAGAATCACTAGCCAACGTCCGCCCCCGGAACTGGAGCATCTCTGCTTCAAAATAACCCGGATATCCACTTCAGCCTTTCCCATGCACTTCCGATCTGTCTCATTTACTTATATAGAGAGGACTTTCTGAATTGTTCTGGAAGAGCTGGAGGTTCTACGATAAAATCGCTCCAATTATAAAAGGATCCCACTATCGTTGGATTACTAACAATTGATAACTCCACTCCATAAACCACCGTGTCCACTAATTATCAGCTGAACCACACGGCTGAACCAGTTTGTTATACTACTGCTTAAGAAGTAACTACTACTACTTTTAGTACTACCACTATAGTAGGTTTGATAACACACCAGTACCATCAAGAGAACGATTTTTGATAGGATCTGAACCAAAGAGGGTAACACTATAGGCCATCTATCGTTCAATTGTTGACACAATCTATTGATCCATATATCGAGCTTCATCCCCACGCTCCACTACTATTGATCATAGTTAGTCTAACTATTACCAAATCACTCTATAGTACGGTTCTCACTACTACCAAACGTTTAGGACTGCCAAAATCAATTCTTCAGTCTCATTCACTTGACTTTGATCCTCCAGTTCATAGCACCAATCATCAACACCATCGCTGTCGATTCTCAATATCACATTACTACCATTAGGCTTCTGTCACTGTTGATACAACTTACCTTTCAACCACCACTTCCGTACCACTAGCATTCTAGTAGTCTCCAGGTTATATCGAAACCCAGTTGTCACTTTGCCAATACTTGTTCCTTCAATCATCCGTCCCACTACCGTCCCTTGGACCTTTATGTTATACCCCTCAACTATCTCACAACTGGAATTCCCCCTCGTAGTGCCATACTAGCATCTTCAGAATCCTAGGCACAACAAACAGCATCTCCTCTGGTCCCTATTCGAAACTTCAAGTGGATGCCAATTTCCACAAGAGTATGATTTCAAATAAAGAATCCGATTCGATATCTAACTTAGACTCGAATTCTCGTTCCCAACCTCGAACCTCGCCCACCTACGCTCCAATATCAAAAGCTTCGCCTTTTACGACTACGTATTCCACAATGTCAACCACCTTGGATAACACAAATCCTTCCCTTTACATGGGCCAACCCCAGGTCCAGGCTCCATGGGGCCATGGCCAATCGTATATGGATAACACCCCTTCAGTTCCAAATTTCCTGGAACAAGAATCCATCGTCCCTCCACAACCTCAATCACACCCACAACAGCCTCAACAACCACCATACCCACAGGCTCACCACCACCATCCACATCCCCTCCATGGCCATAGCCACGGCCATGGCATTGGTCTTCCCCACCATGGGTACCCATCTGGACCCTTCATAGCCTCCCAAGCTGGGCCAATTTCGCAACCAGCGTACCTGCCTCACTTTTACAACCTGGTGCTTGGTCCAGAATCCATCTACCCGCAACAACACGAGCAACACGAACAGTCCCAATCTCTACCAATATACAGTTACCAGCAGCTTGAACCCACCCCCAACATTCCGCTTTCCGAGAACTCCCATGAATCCCTTGCGGTTGCAGAACTCACCAATCCATACCAACCTCAATTGGGCTTACCATTGCAACACCAAGTACCACAAGCTCAAATTCTCGGTCAACCAGCTTACTCTACGGATCCAGCATCATTTGCGCCAGCTCCCACCAACATCGAGTCACCAAACTTCACCACAAACGCACGTCCGGAACCTTACAACTACCTTAACGCAACCCTTCCGCCATTGAACTCCTTCAGTAGTGCTAGCGTCCCTGGGGTCATACCAGAAACACCCACCTACTCTAATGGTCTCGAGCTGTACACCAGCTTGCGTGCTGGATTACTGCAAAACCATTCTCTTTTGCACGAGAAACCCCCTTCGATTTCTGAAAGGACTAACAGCAAGTCATCGACCTCCAGTACCTCGACATCCACGTCGTCGTCATCGAGTAGCACTACCAATGGCTCGTCCAATAAAAAACGCAAAAGAAGAACTGGTTCATCTTCTACGTACGATATGACGCCAGAAACTGCAGCAAGAAATCGGTGTCAGATCTGTAACAAACAGTTCAAGAGGCCATCCTCATTACAGACCCACTACCATATGCACACAGGAGAAAAGATCTATGAGTGTACATGGAAAGATTGTGGAAAGTTTTTCTCGGTGAAAAGTAACATGACAAGACATTACAGGCTACATGAAAGAGATTTACGAAAGGAACAGGGACTTGAAAATTGAAACACCTTGTTCTATTACAAAAGCGCAGAGCGAGGACGACCTGTTGCACCAAAGGTTGGAACTTTTTCAACCTATAATAAAATAATTGCTTGGACCATAAGACAATTCAATCCGCCCTTCGTGATGTTCTTTGCAATCATGATAAATACAGTGAGTTAGTTAACAAGTGATGCAAAAACATTTTTAAAAGCCCGTTGGTTTGCCCAGAACCTTGATGATTTTATCAAATGCATTCGAACAATTGAAGGTCATTTCTTCAATTCAAAATGATTCAAATATCATATTGAGGTTGTCTAACTACAATGATTTTTATTATCAAAACTTTCTTATATCAATTGAACTGATACACCACTCCCCACTTTGTCGCTTGCACTTGACTTTCGCAACTTACAATTTTTAATTCCTGTTTGATTTTCTTTCTTCACTTCTCTTCGTCTTATGTTTTATTCAATATTCCCTATCTTGCTCCTGTTAAAAGTAGGAGAATGGGGCAGATAACCGGGGAGTTCCCAGACCTGAACAGCCCCGGATTCTCCCTAATACCTCTTTTGACTGAGTGGATGTTCTTATCCGGAAGGCGTATGCCTGGCGTATCTACCGTACATAATCAAACAAAATGTACAAAAGCTTCACTACTTGAATAAAGATTAGTAACGTGGGTATTCCACTAAATTTTAGTCGATAAAGATAAACGATTTATCGGTCGGTATAGCTGAGTACCGGCATCCGAAACCATTTTCGGAAGTTGCCGCGTCTGAATGTGGATATTCGGTGATAGATGCAGCCACACGCTGGCCTGTATACAGCCTGCATCTAAAAGGAAGATAAAACAATATTTTTTAGACAATTTTTTTGGGATTAGTTCTAGTATGCATTTGATTGCTTTTTTATAATTTGCGCACCCTCGGATTGCGAGACCGGAACCGGACATCGAGCCCAGGTACGGGTACCCAAGAGAGATATTTGCAATATACAACATACAATAGGGCACTTGAGATTTAAACCATCAAAGCAAAGATTCCAAGACTTTTCTTTCGGTAAGATTCGCCTTAATAGCAGGGGTTCGATAATATACGAGAGATGTTGATGGGATCAAGCATATTACCGTTCAAGAAGGAAAACGAACGGGACCTAACGACAACCAACGAAGAAGAATGAATGAGACAGATGAAACGATGGAAGTACTAAAATATGTATAATTAAATGATTTTGTGGATGGATACTAAAGTTTGAAGATGTGGGGCAGCAACGGGAGTCGAAGCAGAATAGAGCAAGCCCGAATGGATTGGGAACGCCGCAGGTAGGCAGTGACGAGGCCAAAGAAGGAGAAGACGACGAGGAGAACAGGAGACGAAGAGACAAAAAGGAGACGACTGAAAGAGGGGAAGATAGGACGGAAAAAATTCGAGGACTCCGAGGTTCAGAGTAGACGAAAAGAAGAAAGAAAATCTACATATTCAATACTCTCAATTGATTAAATCAAATGATAGTACTGTGAATGGTTCCAGATAAACCAATTGGTCACGGCCTATTGGAACGACCGGATCTGATAGACGCTGGAATTATAGAGATATAATACTACGCCCTAGGTTGCAACAAAATAATGTGTTGCAAACCTGCGCTATAAAGAGAATTTACTGAGTGGACGCCCATTTCCAGCATCCATTTCCAGCATCCAGTTCCAGCTTGCAGTTCCAGCTTGCAGTTCCAGCTTGCAGCTACAGGCTGCCTTTGGTTCTCTTCATCTTGGTTGACTCAAACCCCGGCGGCACAAAATACGAATCAGCCTCGAAGTATCGAAGAGTTTATCAATAACCCTGACTAACGTCCAGCCCACAAAGTGCAGTGGCACCACAATAATGTCGTGCTATTGTTGCAACAATAGACAAGACCGCCCACAATAGAAAGCACGACTATATTCAAACGAAAGTCTATTGGTGACTACCAATACTGTGCTTGGTAGATGTTGAGTTGATAACAGACCGGAACTCACCTGGAATTCGACGATAATTTCATGTCGCCATCCGCCGTAATCTCTTGAATTGGGTGACATGAAGGACTACCTAATTCCGCCAGAGGCATCGAATGTACATACGTCCATTATGATTGAATCGTGGCTGCTTCAATTAACGCAAGTCTTGTTTGGG
This sequence comes from Suhomyces sp. yHQL142, assembly GCA_030582675.1. NCBI lineage: Eukaryota > Fungi > Ascomycota > Pichiomycetes > Serinales > Debaryomycetaceae > Suhomyces > Suhomyces sp. yHQL142. Next base: position 28,245 of record JAJMGU010000028.1, read on the forward strand.
CTAAACAACTAGTTATTGTCTGTTCCAAATTACCATGCTACCTACTAAGACACCACTAAAACTATTAATGCTTAACACACCAAAACTTCCAAATATAGCTCCGTACCCACTCTCTCCACTTCCTCAACCTCCGTATTCGTTTCATCCCACTGGTAACATTTCCTAATTGTTACTTCTTAAAATATTCCCAATATAGTTCATACATCTCGTCCACCCCAACTTCCTCTTTCACTTCCCCTAGCATTCCTTCCTGAAACTCCCCGGTTAACCTCCCTTGGTCCCACCCGGATCTCCACCACCACAACCCACTCCCGACCACCTATCTTTGTAGCCTTGTGTCTTTTGACATTCACCTTTGACGCTACCTTTTGACGCTATCTTCTGGCGCCAACTCTCGTTTTCTCTTTCCTTTATTCCCCATCTTTCGATGCTGTCTGTCCGCAAATCGCCGTTTCCACTCTTTAATTGGTCGCTCTCTTCAAATCGATCAAGATCTTTCCGAAGTCATTCCGACCCCGACATTTACGGTGTTGGCGTTTGTACCGCTGCGATTGTTCGATATCCAATCGAAACTCGCTAATTTGAACAATCTTGCGCCGTTCCACATGACGTGACATGTTTATGTAACTGCCCCAACAAAGGTGGGGAGGCAGGCGAAGGCTGAAGCACTTGTAACAGTTGCAGGTGCGTTGATCAATCAAAGAGGGGGATGGCATGGGCAGGTATTGGCGGATAATAAGATTGCAAAAACCTGTGCGGATATTTATTATGCGCAATGCGAAAGCTTTTTTTGGTCGCACGTGATACATCATGAGAGAAGCGTTTTTTTCAAAGTCACGTGTACCAGCGTGTGACGACCAGTTTGCACTTGTCATATTATTCACGTGCCTCTTTTCAACAAGACGTGTGTCTACCACTTCTCACCAACCGAGCACATGATCCGTGTCACGCGCGTAAAACCCTTGTCCAACCAAATTAGTTCATTTTCAAATCATCACCTTAAACATTTACCCCAACAACAACCAATACAATATGGCCGGCCACGCTGCAAGATACATCCGTCACGCTGCGGTCTCGAAGCCCCACGTCGACCGCACCATCAAGTATGCGTCCAAGTTTCTTGGCGCCACCATGTGGTTCTATATCTTTTACAGAGTCAAGGAAGATGGACCAGTGATGTTTGGACAAAAATTGCCCTTTGAACACCATTAGTCCGGCATTTAAACTACACGAAGCGAATGTGGGATGGGAATGAAGGTGACATGAAATTTTGGAGACTTTTGGAGTACTTTTGGTGGTTTTGGGATGAAAACTGACGAATTTGAATGAAATTCAATGATAATTGTTTTGTATCAAGACGAAGCTCATCAATGAACGTTTTACACCAATCAATCGTTATAAGGGTCTTCTGTGATTAATACCAGCGTCATTTTCGTCTCGATCATACTTCAAAATCATATTTATATTTTCAAAAGGAAACATCAAGCATTCTTTTTAGCTCATTAAGTGGGTACAATCAGGCATTCAACTTGGTATTGGTGATGTTAATAAATTAAAGTAGATCCTAATGATCTATGATATAATTTATATAGTAAATAGTATCAAATTAATATTAGAAATAGTAAGGACTATGCGATGTAGAGAAGTACACTTCAGTTTGGTGAATCAAATTTAATTGATGGTAGTTGCGAAAGTCTCTTGTTTAGACTCTATTAAATTGTATTATTTCCTTTTATGTGAATGGGGTACCCACTGGCTTTCCTCTTCCTCGATACCTGGCTCCACTACCTCTATATCCCCCACCATTCCCTCTACCTCTGGCTCCCCGGCCACCTCGAATGTTCCCCCTGGATCCTATCCCTCCTCGGTAGCTCTTGTTATATCTGGGCAAGGATTCGTCGCTCGTTGGCGAGTGCTCTTTTGGCAGAATATCCCCATCTTCGTCTCTTTCTAATCCTCCTTCATGTCCATTTGATTCTCTTGTTTTATCATGTACTATCTGTTTCTTTACTCCTGTTTTTGGCGAGTATTCAATGGCACTGAATTTGCCCTTGTACTTGAACTTGTCATAACCGTGTTTGTCCTCGTATGCGTGGTTTCCTGAACTGTTTCCATGGTCATTGTAATAGCTACCATCTTCAGAATAGTCTTGTGATGTGCTGTGTCCATAATCTTGTGATGTGTTGTAGTCCTCATAACTATCATCTACACCATCTTCATACCTTGCATCTTGGCTACTTCTATATGACTTCTCCTGGCCATACTCTTTCGATTTGCCATCTTCTCTCCAGTTAATTCTTTCTTTCGCTTCAATATTCTTGTGATTTTCCTCCTTTTGGTCTTCGACCCTGAACCCAAAATTGAATCCTTGACTATTGCAATAGTCCAACTTGAAGTTCCCAATTTCGTCTAACTTGAAAATCATTACGTTATACTCTTTCACCGGTTCGGCCCCTGATCTGGAAAAACTGATAGAAGGAGTCGAGACATGGTCACAAAGATTAAAATGCCATAGATTATAATATGCTTGGAAGTATAGATCATTGATCCTTCTGAGGATTCGTTTGTTATCTTCATCTTTTTCTCCTCTATCTCTTTCCCTATCATTTTCCAAACTCAAAGGAACAATTTTTTCAATTGGGTCGTTACTCGAGATTGGAATCTTGTCAAACAAGCTCAACCCCAACTCTATTGATTCTTTTAAATTTTTGGAATTATCTCCATCAGCCCCATTCTCGGACTTCTCCAACAATTCCTTCAAGTCTGTACGAACAATTAACCATAATTCTCCGAGAATCATCCTTAATCGCGAAAACTTGGACCTATAATTCTCAATATACCCGGCAGATCCTCCCATACTATCAACAAATCCCATACCATTGCCCATTATGGGGTATCTAAAATGTAAGCCTTGACTTATAGTAAAATCTGAATTAGTAATGATGGCTAAATGTTCCAATAAAGGGGTCTTGATCACAGGCGCATGACTGAGGAAGATGTTGATACAATCAGGACCAGAAGCAGAGCCGTTAACTGCTCGTTTTTTATCATTAGTACCCTCGTTTTTCTTGCTTATATTGTTGTATAACTCTGCGATCTGAATAATGTTGATCCACAACTCTCCCACTTTTCCACTGATACTTGAATAGTTCAAATTCCCATTATCGAACAAGCTATGTATCTTCAAACTACCACCTAATCCGTATAATCTGATGTTTGGTTGGGTTTCAAGTGGGGTAACAACCTCATGAACATTTAAGTGGTCTACAAGAAATAGATTGGGAATTTCATACTCTCCCGAATGGAACTTATTGACAATTTTGGGATCATCCAATGGTCCATAAATCGTGTAAACCGGACACGGAAACTTGAACTCGCCATTGAGATACTGATCGAATTGACTTATGGGAGTCTTTGACTTCTTGAGCTTGGATCTGAATAATTCAAATTCATCCAAGTTGGTAGAAGTTGCGGGGTTCGAATTAATGAGACTGAGATCATTGAGTTCCTCTACCACATCGCGCTCCAACACTTCCAGAAACGCTATGATTTGTTTTAAATATAACAAGTCCTTGTACTCATCAATGGTGTTATCGTCCCAAAACCCAAAGTTTCCCGTATGGATAACTATATCGATGGGTTGGTTCCTGGCGAGCGATTCATTGTAGAGAGCTTGAATAGAATTTAAGTTTCCTTGAAGATCGGAAATCGTCAATATTCGAAATGATTTTGACATTGTGTGAGTTGGAGGAGGAGTATTGATGATAACAGCTCTAGTGCTTGAAGTGATATCAAACGTTCTGAATGGGTTCAACCTAGTTCCTATGAATTGTGTAAATCTTTCTATGAATTGCACCAATTAAAATGAGATTCAACCCCTAGTTATCTGGTTGAACTCGTTTCTTCTGTAGGATTATCTCAATACGTTTTGTGTTCAAGAAAGCAATGTTCCTTTTGTTATATATTTTTAATTTCGATGCCTTTAAGTAGTCTTCTGTTCCACTTAGAATAAGCTCAATTTCCTCAAAAGTGATGCAATTTTCTTCGCTCTTCGTGCAGTGTACTCTATCGAGATCTGGTTTTGACCTTTAGACCTTTTCTTGTTCTGGTTCCTTCAATTGTACACGTTACAAAACAATTTAGTCTGAACTTTTCTCTAGATCCCCGGTTTTCGTGTGTTTTGGCCCGTTTTATCGGCTTTCAACAAGTCTGGACCCTGGCCAATCTTATTCTAGGGTCTAATTCGGTATTACTTGATGATAAACCCGGCCCTTGGTCTCTTTAACCAAAATTGATCTATATAACGTGCCTGTTGCCACTTATAGCTGCAATTTGCGCTAGAATGGTCGGTTTCAGATTTTGCAAGATCCCACGTGATGCTGGTGATACTAGCTGTCTAGTGGTGTGGGTGGAGTGAGTTTTATGGAGGTGCAATGACCTCAATTCGTGGCTTGATGGTGGGGTCTAGGAGTAGGAGCAGTATGGAATTCGAGATTTGAGGTTTTCGGGTCTCACTAATTGGACCCCTGTGAAAAAAAAGAGAGTGTGGATAATGAAAGAAAGGGACGCTATTAGCGGGGTTTTTAGTTAGTCAATGGAAATTTAAAGTAGATGGTTGTGTAGAGCTTGAGATGAATATTTTAGTATCAAAATTTGGGCTGATTTGGAGAAGAAATGAAGGATTTAGGATGACCTTAACATAATGAGTATACACAGTAGTGGTTATGGCGAGAGATTAGTGAGACATAGCGAGAGATTAGTGAGAGATTTGTGAGATTAGCGAATTATAAGTACACTCACGTGATCGCGTTCTCTCTAATTACACAATCTCTAGAGAGGGTCCCGTCTTGTATCACAACCTTAGAGACAAATTTACGACCAAATCTCCGTTCCCTACCGAGAAGTTTCCTGAGATAGCGAGAACTAATCAAGATTCTTCTTTATCTAGCGACACCTTCCACCACCACCACCCTCCCTAGCCACCCTCCCTAGCCATTCATACTAGTCCCACCAATCCCCCTAGTCTCCTTCCCTGTGTCCCCATCCATCCCGGCCAATTCTCCCCAACCATCACCATCTTAAGGAGACAATTTACCAGACGTGACCGAGTGGACTGACGAAACAAAACCCGTTGAAATCTCGTCAGACTGCCACAAAGTGCACCAAACGATTGGCAAAACAGGACCACCCTCAACCAAACGGTGTTACATCAAAAGAACGAGGCGAATCGAGCTTGTGAACGTTTTTTTTTGGAAGAAAACAACGAGAATTGAGGAAGCTATCCACATAAAACGATCTGAAGCGGTGATTTAGGTGAATAAGGTCAACAGAATTGACAGCAATTTAAAGAGGCGAAGAAACAGACTAGAATCGCGAAAACCAGGACTGTTTGGCTCTATTTAAAGAGATTTCACCCAGTTCTTGGATATACCGCGGCCTAAGAGTGCCTAGATCAAGACAATTGGCTCGTACAACAGGCGTTTGAAGCTTACAACTGGGATACTAGAAGAAATCCGATTGAGAAAGTGAAAACAGCCTCGAATTTCACCCAAAACTGATAGAACAGTTTAATTAACCGACTGTTGTCAACTAGAGAGATATTCGACCAATTAACTTAATATCAACCAATCGACCATAGTATCAAATAGGATATCTCAGCTTTACACAGAATATGTTGGAACCGCTGGAAAGATTAAGACATGCGGTCATTGAAGGCAATTTACCTATTACAAAACGACTTCTCTCGCGATTTCCAGAACTCTGGTTAAATTCTGATCCCAATCACAAGGGCTGGAGTAATCTACATTACGCTTCATATCATGGGCACTACTTGATATGCTTCCATTTAATTTCGTTCATGAACCAGAACTTGGGAGATATTACGACGCATTACAGTAAGCTTGATCTTGTCACATTTGACGAATTACTGGTACTTCATCTCTCAACCATAACCAAGAAGTCACAGACATTACACTATTTGCTACAGGAATTTCCCGGGAAGTTCTGGTTGAATTTTGCTGGAGGAGAACTTAAACAAACCCCACTCCATTTCAGTTGTATATACGGGTTCAAAGAAGGAACCAAGTTACTCCTTGAGTTTGGAGCAGAGTGGGGAATTCAAGATTTAGATGGAAATACGTGTCTTCATCTAGCATTGGAGTTCGGTAATTTCGATTGTATCCAGGTGATTCTTAAATTCATACTATCTTCAACAAAGGACAGGGAGAAGTCCAGATTGAAAATCAAACAATTCGAACAGATCAAGAACAAAAAGGGCTGGACCGCCATTGAATATTCTTCGAGTGATGATTTGATCACACGTTACAATGTGTTAAAGACTGAATTGTATCAAAACTTTGACCTTAACCTTAGCGAATCAATCACATTAAGTGAAGGAAGCAGCGATGAGCCATCAATCGAACAAATTCTTACGAACAACCAATCGCAAACATCATTGGGAGAGAACAAGGTGCTTGCTAGTCCGATAGTCCCGGTCTCACAATCAGCATCACAAACAGTCCAGAAGGAAGGAATGATCACGCCGACAATCAGCGCAGATGACAATGGAGGTGGAAGTGGTGACACTGGAGGCGGAAGGGCCCATTCACAGTCTTTACCATCTACTACTAATGCCCCAGATATTAAACCCAAGCTGTCGAGTACAAGAAAAAGATCGAACACAACTTATTCGTATAAGCCACCGACTCCTATTACGTCCAACACAATGACGTCTCCAAGAGCTCAAATTTCACCACAGACTCCGTTACCAAATTCACAAAGAGCTCCGTCATTGAAGTCTGTTACCATATCCCCATCTATCAGAAGTGTTCGAAGAGAATACGACGATGAAGAAGAAGAAAGAGAAGAAGATGAAGAGGGCACTACTTCCACGTCCCCGCAATCTATATCAACATCATCCTCATTGGCGGGATCTCCAATTCGACCAAATCACGGTGCAGTTGCCACTCCAGTGCAACAGGGAGGTACGGTGACTGCTCCATCAATGAGTCGGAAGATGAGTTTCTCATATTCGAATGGACCATTCCAATTAACAACTATACCCGTAGAGAAAGAGGACCATCAATGGCCGGTGATAAGAACCAGTCCCAACCATATAGTACCACAAACCTTGCCAGAGTCAGGACCAGTTCATGAATTTCATTTACCCAGAACTACAAGGTCAGGATCAGTGATCTCTTCATCATCCCCCTCGCCAGTGCTTGCAGCCCAGAAGCTGCAAATGGAAATATCTCGTGGTTCACACAATCAAAAATTACCAAGTGAGCTTACAAGATCCACATCACATCCAAGGTCACAAAATGATCTTTCAAGAACATCCTCTCAACACAGGCTGCACCACGACATATCAAGAACTTCTCCAGTACCAACGCACAGAGTAGAACTTACCAAATCAAGAAGTTCATCTGCTTCTTCAATTGCTGCAAAAGTTGCATTCAATAGCAGCAAATCATCATTGGAAGGTCCCAGAAGACCATCTTTCTCTAATAGATCGACGTCGGGCAATAGTTCTGGTTCTGGTTCAGGGACCGGTTTAGGTACTCTCAATGGAGAAACCTCTCCAGTATTGAGGAAAACAAGATCGTCTGGAACGCTTCCTGTCACCATCAACTTAAGTTCACTTAATCAGTCCTCCTCCGGAACCAATCCGCAACAAAGCCCGTTTCATTCATCGTCTACGCTACTTCAACAGAATTCCAATAAATCATCATCTGACCGAATTCTGGTCCCTCCAAGTCCAATCAAATCATCGTCTGGAAGCAACTATTCGTTTCAGCACAGTCCAAAACAATTGGCTATTGCTCCTTTACAGAAAGTGAGAAGCGATTCGGATCTGGTTGGCTCTACAGGTGAAAGCTTGAAGAAAACTAACATCAATAGTATCAGTTTTAGTAGTGTAAGGTAAAGAAGTCACGTGTCTTATCAGGTGACCTTCAATAATTAAAGTCTGAAGTATTGCAACAATTTACGAGGAGATAGTATATAAATTAGTCCAACAAAGAAATTGCCGAGGAAAAGTGTAAGAGGGATCAGCCTTGAAACTGTAGTATTGATCTAAATATATAATTAAATTAAAAAGGGCAGTGAAGCCATCAAAGGTTAGTCACGTGCCTCGATATGAAAATCAATCGCGTCGCAACGAAAACAGGAACAAAAAGACCTGATTCAATACTTGGTTTATTGGCGATTGACGTGGGAATACGATGTCTTCCAAGAAGCAGAAACAGCTTCTGATAAGCCACTTTTTCAAGTCGCCGAATAAAGAAAAAACGGCCGAAATCGGACTGATAGATTTGACACTGGACGACAATTCAGTTGAAAAGTCTGAAAAATCTGAAAAATCTGGTTTTCCAATTACAAAGGACGGTTCCCCAAAGAAAACTCAGCTTACTGAAAAGGGAAACGAGCCTACAACAGGCAAAAAGAGAGCAGCAACTATACAGAAAGAGCCCATCAGGGTGAAAAAGGCCGCAACAGCTCCGAAAACCGGGCCTGAATCTGAGTCAATAAGAGTTGCAAATATTCAAAAAGAGCATGATACGATAATAATAGAGGACAATAACGCCAATGACGACTTGGCAGGGTATTTTGACGCCACTGGAGAGAGAGAGGCTGAAAGTGCAGAATCTACAGTGAAAAATTCGCCTTCAAAGGATGCAAAAGTACAAAAATCAGATAATATTGAAAAACTGAATAAAGGCAAAAGTGCACCCAGGCAACGCAAGAATAAAGCAGTAAACAACAAAAAAGACGCCGAAAGCCCTGGTATAGATGTCGAGGACAATGGGGACTTTGTTAGTAGTTATGGTGAAGAAAATCTCAAAAAGATAGCTTCCAAACCTTCAAAGAAGGCAAGCACAAAAAGTGGAACGAAGAAGTTAACACCTTTGGAATTGCAGATCATTGAGCTACGTACAAGCAACCCAGATAAGATGCTCGTGATTCAAGTGGGATATAAATATAAATTGTTCGGCGAAGATGCAAGAAAAGCAGCCTCAATTTTAAACATAATGTTTATTCCAGGAGGAGATGAACAAGACAAAGGAGATCAATTTTCATACTGTTCATTTCCGGACTTCAAGCTTCATATAAACCTCAAACGACTTCTATCATACGGACATAAGATAGGGGTCATCAAACAGATGGAAACAGCGGTTATAAAACAGATCGAGAAGACTTCCAGATCCGATTTAATGGTACGGGAGTTGACTGGTGTCTATACCAAAGGAACTTATATGGGAGATGAGTTCGTCAGCACAGGAAAGAACTCCCAGGTAGAAGAAGAGAGTCCAGGCTATATCATAACAATTTTAGAACATGTGCAAGTGAAGGATGAGAAGGTGGAAGGGACTAAGAGTCCTGCCACACGTTCTTTCACGCTTCTTGCGATTCAACCCTCAACGGGAGAGATTCTTTATGACGATTTTAGTGATAATTCCAATCTCAATCAATTGGAAACAAGACTTGTTTACCTCAACCCCAGTGAAGTTATACTTCTTCATGACAAGATAAAACCACAGACCCAAATATTAAAGACATTAAGAGGCATCAATCCAGAAGCTCTCGTTATACATAATGACATTCCACACGAACAAGATGTTGCTACTCAATTGAAAGAATTTTTCACAACTATAGACGACGGGCGGTATCACCATTTGGTAGATTATTATACCGTCAATTATGATACAGGTTTCCAAACATGCATCACACAAATGATCAAATATCTTGAGGAGTTCAAGCTCAGTAACATATTCACCATTCCATCCAACATCACCAAATTCAAAAATCCCAAATATATGATCTTGGCTAGCAATACCATCAATGCGCTCGAGATCTTCCAGAACTCCACGGATCCCAATACTTCAAGAGGTTCATTGGTATGGCTCTTGGATCATACAAGAACAAAGTCAGGTAAGAGACTTTTGACCAAATGGATATCCCGACCCTTAGTTGATAAAGCCCAAATTGAAGAAAGACTACAAAGTATCGACGACTTGGGCCACGGTTTCAACCATGTGATAGATTCGTTCAAAAATATACTTGATAAGATTGGTAAGAGCAATGATTTAGAACAATTATTGATCAAGGTCCACTATTCAGCCACTTACAAAACCTCTAAGATCAACAGGTACGAAGTATACAAGATGTTGGAGTCATTCAATGGGATCCTAGAGACAGCGAGAAAATTCGAGAAACAAATAAGAGAACCCAATATAGCATTCAAGTCCCCCTTGCTACGTGGAATATTCGAGGGCTTGGTGCAACTAGCCTCCAAAGACACAGTCGATAGCTTCCTCAAAATGATTGATACTTCCTCGATCTTGGATGAAACTACAGACGATCATAAAATTAACTTTTTCAATTTAAATTTCAAGAATTGGGATGGAATTGCCGAAGAGAAGGAACAAATAGCTTCGTTGGAAGCGTCAATGGAAGTGGAACTAGAATCGATCAAAAAGCTTTTGGGTCGGCCACAACTCAAGTTTACAACCAATAACCGGGAACCATACTTGATTGAAATCAGAAATGGGAAACAGGTCGATGCTCTACCAGACAATTTCCAACGAGTCAATGGAACTCAAACGGTATCCAGGTTTCGTACTACCGAAATATCGAGGATCTACAAACTCTTGAAGTATCATCAAGAAATGCTTTTGGCGAATTGTGAACAAGCGTTCAATAACTATTTGAGTGAAATAGATCAGAATCACGAATACTTTTCAGAAATCATTCATAGTTTGGCAAAGTTCGACTGCTTGCTCTCATTAACAGCAGCTTCGTCCATCAGGGAAAACTATGTCAAGCCAACATTGTTGGATGATCAAACAATTCAAATCAAACATAGCAGAAACCCTATCATCGAAAACTTGACTCAGACCTATGTCCCAAATGATATCAACTTAAGCTACAATAAAGATCGGGTTTTGATCTTGACTGGTCCAAACATGGGAGGAAAATCATCCTATGTAAAACAGGTTGGTCTTATGCTTATAATGACACAAATCGGATGCTATTTGCCATGCCATTCTGCTCGGATCGGTATCTTTGATTCGATATTTATCCGGATGGGATCAAACGATAATATTCTCAAAGGCACTTCAACGTTCATGAATGAAATGTTAGAATGTTACGATATCATCAATGGAATGACCCAGAAATCGTTGATTATCTTGGATGAAGTTGGACGAGGTACCAGCACAAATGATGGGATATCGATTGCCTATTCGATTTTGAGGTATTTGATTGAATCGTCGTTACAACCTATTGTTCTTTTCATTACCCATTACCCTTCATTGCATGTTCTAGAGAGTTCCTATCCCAACGAAGTCACCAACTATCATATGGGATACCAGAAGATTTTCAAAGAAAACAATACTTTCCCCGAAATCGTTTTCTTGTACACGCTAGTCAAGGGAGTGGTCAATAACCTGTATGGGTTGAATGTTGCACGTTTGGCGGATTTGCCGGAATCCATTATCACCAAAGCCTTCGAGGTGAGTGAGGACTTGAAGAACAAGATCGAGGTTGAGAATTTGGAGTGGTTTATCAAGAGAAGTGTTGGTATTTTGAAAAATGTATTAGATGGAGTCAAAGGCGACGAGGCCAAGGTTGTGGAGGTGCTCGAGGATTTGGTTGAGGGGATAGAGAGTAATCAAAACTAAGAGTTAGCGTTTTAATCGTCTAAATTGTCGTTGATTATAAATATGTATAAACTCCCATCAAAATCATCAGGATCTGATAAATTATACAGGATTAAGGAAGGCCGGGAAAATCAATAAACGTTCAGTTTCTAAGATTGAAAAAATCAATACATGTTTCGTTGAACTTGGTTGGGTTATCAAGATAAATATGATGGCCGGCATCTTCTATCATATGAAACTCTGACAACGAGTCATCCAATTCATTCAACCTTTCATAAATATATTTTCCTCCTTTGCTATTCATCCAATCCTTGTCACCATAAATCCAACTGGTTTTGACATTGTTTTTCTCCAAATACTCGATAAATCCACGATCGCATAATGGAAGTCTTGGTAAGATTTCGTGATTAATAAATTTGGTAATGGCCAACTCTCCAGAACCTTGGTACTGGTTAAATATAGAATAAGAGTAGTTATGGAGTTTAAGGATCAAGTCTGTTGTAGTCAATGAAGAAATGGATCCTTTTCTCGAACTAGTCGTACAACTTGACGAAGAACCCTTTCTAGACCCAAACCCAATAGAATTGGGCTCTTCGATTTCATCAAAGGATTCTGAATCTTCAGTAGAACCTAAATCATCGGTAACGATATCTTCATCCTCTTCGTTGCTCTTCAAGTTCTTGAACCTTTGAAATGACCAATAGGAAAGAATCTTGGAATAGAAGGGACCAAATTTTTGGAGGATCTGGAATGGGGACTTGTGGTACTTCCAGATCTTTTCTAGTATATAATTTTTGGGAAACTTTGGTTGTCCTAACTTTTTCCAAAGATGCATCACCTCCTCACTAATAAATAGGTTTTCGTTTTCATCATGGAAGTACAATTCCTGGAATGGATCACCTCCGACTTCATGATGATTAAATTGGAACTTCTTGTGATTTAATAAACTGTAGTAACTTGATTCTGTGCCCATGGGACTCACAAGCATGAATTGTTCCACCGCTTTAGACGTGTTATACTTCATCAAATAGCAACTGGAAAGGTATGCACCCATTGAATGGCCAATCAACTTAAATTTGGTGATATCTCTCTTGATTCTCCATGCTTCTAGGTTATCAATAAACCAATTTTCGATATCCAAAATTTGTGATATCTTTTTGGGTGTGGTTTCGGGATCATCTATGAATTCTGCGGGAAACTCTGGCCTTGACGAATTTCCAAAACCTGGCAAGTCAATGAGGTGCAACCGAACACCTCTTTTTGATTTCAACAATGGTTCAATGTTTTTGATAAAGTAGCCAAGTGCTGCCATATATCCATGTATAATGACTATATGAGTTTGTTCTTCAGGGGGGACCGAAGAATCGTTTTCAAGGTAAAACTCATGGATAGTAAATTTTTCATCTATCACAATATCAAGGAGTTGACCAGTATATTGAAAATCTGAATCATTATGCTTGGTATCTTTGCCAATTTGATCAACTTCATCCGAATCGGTACCATTCGCCCCCTTATTGGAAATTTCAACATCTGTTTTTTTCACTATCTTTTCACCATGGACCTCACCAACACTAGTTAAGGTGTCTCCATGTTCTGGTTTTTGTGCTATTTTTCCATCCTCCACTTGTATCCCTTCATCTTTCTGTAGTTCTTGGCCTTTTTGCTGCCCTTCTATCGGTTTCAAATAAATATCATCACTCAAGATGGCTCTGAACAAATCATACTCTATCGACCGATTTTTGTGCTTGGCTTGTCTAGCAACCACAGAGTTTTGGTCGCTCGCATTAGTCGCACTCATCAAGTTTGACGAGCTCCCCCACCAGTCTTTGAACAGGTTCAACACCGTGATGGATGTAATGCTAGAGCTGGATGTTAAACCTGATGCTTGACTTTTGGACCCGGGCAAAGACTCGCTGGAGGTACCGTCCTCTTTATTTGGGGATCCCACGTGAGTGGGACTTCCCATGGCACTGATGGTGTCTTTGATGAGCGAAGCCATTTTTGACAGAAAGAAGGTGGTGGTTTGATTCGTTTTACATTCCCCCTGTAAACTTTCTTTATCTTATCGTGTGAGTCACGTGGATTTTCGCCGTAACGCTCGGCAAGAGGGAGAGTTCCGGGAGGGGTAATGAGTACACTTCCGGGAGATAAGTAGAAGATAATTAGTGAGTACAATTCAAAAATGTACGGGCAATTTCGTCCTACTATCTGTGAATGCCAAATCAGCAATACAATTAAACGTAGTGCATTTCTTTTACCCTATTTATATCTTCCATGCTGCGCTCTACACTCGTTAAGTGGCTCTTCATCTATCGGAGTTGAGATCCGAGATGGACCGGATACCACCGGAACTCACTGTCAATTCAATTTTTATAAGCCTTGATAGTAAATAGTTCTACTCTGGGCAATAATCTGGTGGAGATCCGGGCATAATTTAAAAAACTCCATAACCTTTTGAAGACAAATGGACCTGATAAATCAATTGAATATCAAGACTGCTTTAATTGTAATAACCTGACTAAAGTACAATAATCCTAGTAATAAGAATTATTTCATTCTCCAATTTTGCATGTTTTACCCTCAATTTGAATCAATTGAAAGCTCCAATCTACTGTAACCATGTCTGTACTGTAATCACTATTGTAGCTTGACGACAGTAGACTTGTCATCATGACGATCTGAAACTGATCTTGATCCTTCTTGGTACAATTAATGTTTTTGTTAGGGTAATTATTGACAAACGGTGGAATATAAAACTTGGTGGAATGGTTGTTCTCACAAAAAGTCCAAGGGAATGACTTGATATTAATTGAATTGAAAAGAGCGTGATAAATGGTGACCGTAAAAACTATCAAAGTTTCTTGAAAATTGTCCCAAAATTGACTGGATGTGTACAGTAAAGCTAGAGCCTGTAGCCCTGAAATTTTTTTATCGATATATGAGCCTTTGAAGGACTTGTGATTGATCGTCTTCACATCGTATCATCTCCAAGTACGCTCGATATTGTAGCATCTTTCTTCACTTGTACCTTTCACCTTAACCACTTTCTTACCCTCCATGCTCAAGCATCGGATAGCCCCTATTTGAACTCAATCACTCAATATATTACAATTGAGCTTTTCGCCTTTTCGCATTCAAATCATTCGCTTCTCAAATACATTGTTCACTAGACGTGGAATCACGGAACAATAGTATCATTATAGGTATACGCTTGGGATAATACGTAACAAATGACGCAAGCGTGGTACCTTTCATCAACCAGAGCCCCTTCTAAGCAGTCTATTGGAAGATTGTCCCTAACCGGAGTAGTATACGGGATCAAAATATATGATATTTTCAAGGGGGTTTTGGCTCCTTGGAGAGTCTTTCCAGGCTTACCAATACTTGTCCTGTTCAGCAAGTGAGACCTAATTGTTTAGTTAAATTTTTGGGTTTGTATAGTTAAAAATCCACGTAAAGTCGTCCCAAGACAACGGGGTGTTGGGTTCATAGACTTGCTGATTGAGAAAGTAACCAAGGTAGCGTGCCGAAACATGTAGATAACTCAACAACATTCTAAAACATATCGTACCCGTAATTATCCACAAAACCGTATGCTTGTAGATCAGGCTAAGCGCTGGACCCAAAGTACTAAGACCAACCACAGTAGCAGTAAAGCAGGTAATCCAGCTGACTACTTTGAGCCAGCTAGTTGTGTCCCAAGCTTTGACCATTATCAACATCGAACTAATCATTATAATATTTGCTATCAAGTGCACTTTGAGGAAAAGGGGAAAGGGGGATTCAGCTTTGGTAACTCGTTCTCGATCGATTTTTTCTCAACTACCTTTCTTAAGATCATAGCCAGGTGCCTTCTTTATAGCCACGTCGGTCATAGTCTTTTCCTCTCTGATGAAGTCTTCAAGTCGTATATATACAGTCCTCTTTGTTCTAAAGAAAAGTATATATATTATCAGAAAAAAAGTGCACAGGGTCTAATGTATAGTATGCTCCATGCAGGAGATGCTATTGACGTCATATATAGGTGTTCAGGTATTCAACAGAAATGTGCCAGAGTAATTCTGAGTCGAATGGAATTTTCATAAAAGGCATTCAAAAGGATGTTGGTTCGTCAATTTCACGAATCAGTTATTCTCACCATTAATGGCCATACGTAGCTAACTTCAATCCAATAGACCATCCAACAATGTACTGTGGTACCATGGCCACCAAAGGGGCCACAAATAAAGCCACTCTGCTACCAATCACATGTCTGGCCACCCACAGCTGACAAATAAGATTTACTGTACTGATGGATGTCGTTACGATAAAATTGATTGCGGTCAACCAATCAGAATCAATAAGTCTAACTGTGACATACAGCGCCCAGTAACCCAACACCAACGAGAGAATACTGACTTTGACCATCTTAGCCTTTACTTCTGGTGTGATCTCAACCTGGGAAGGCTCCAGGGCATCTCCAATCAAGTTATCTTTTTCACCTTCAACTTCGTGAGTTGTAACAATATGCTCATCTTCTTTAACGTCAACTTCAACAGAGTACTTATCTTGCTTGTCAGTGTTTGGATCAGCTTTCTCGTCCATGAAGACGGATTCGATTGCAGACATTTCCGTTGTTTATGAAAGAAGCAACAAACGTATGTTTAATCCAAAAATTATTGTCAAGTATTGATATCTTAGCCCCTTAGTATCATGTGACTAGCCCCTTGATTTATGCGACTTCCGAGGATTCCGGTACAGTAGACTGGAACTCAAAACACTCAATTTCAACCTGCAGTATTTTTATTGCCTTATCATATATCATACCCTCAGTAAGCATTATTTCCCATTAGTTAGTATTAATTCTCTATATAGTAGGGTCACAATGCCCAAAGTTAGTTATCAATTAGAAATGAATATCCACGCAGGATAGGTGGAGCAAGGCTTGACCAGGTAAGTCAAGCAATGCAAAAATGGAATTCTTATACTAATAAACAATATAGGCTAGTAATCGACTAGTCATTGTCATAGCACAAGTTCAACGGGTAGCTTGTGGTTGCAAAGTGTATCAACGTTGGGTCTTGTTGTCGAACTCAGAATATTGTGGAGGAGCACTTGGTCCATTTCCATTAGACGAGCCCTCGTTGATGGCCCCATAGGATGCGGGTGAGTTCACAGCATGGGGCTCGTTTCTGATGGGTGCCTGTTCATGGATGTGGGTATTGTGATGGTGATGATAGTGGTGTTCGTGCCTTTGAGACTGAGGGGTCTGGTTTTCGATATCGTTTCTATACACGTAGTAGATCTTGGTATCAGAATGAGTGGCATATGGCGGATACTTGGCAATGATATACCACGAGTGGATCAACCCCGGTAAGTAGCCAAGAATGGACAAGGCAATGTTGATGAAGGAATCACACGAACATATCCCTCTTCTGATCCATACGGGTAATGGTGGGAAGAGCACTGAAAGGATCACCAAAATACAGTCGGAGATACAAGCACACCAGCACATGACAATGAAGTTCAAGTGAAAGTAATCAAAAGCAAAGCTTGAATAAGCAGGGGCAGTATCTGTAGGGCTTGATTTATCTAACAGACGAGATGATAGACTTTGATCTACCTCTATAATACCAACAGTTGTGATAAATTGGCGTTCTTGGTATGTAAAAATGCCAGCTTTCAGTAAGTAGCACTATCAACTCTTGGTAGCTGTTCGTAGCCTCTAAGAGTGGTCTTTCTATTGTTGATGGTATGTAATTATACTGTCATTTATACTTAATAACGATGGGGGGAAGGGGGTCCTTTATATAGTGCGGAATCATTTTTTAAGATAGAGAGTTGCCACTCTGGGTAATGTAAGGCGGTTGTAGGGCAGTAAAAAGGACGCAGAAAAATAGGTTTTGATCAGAAAAATCGGGGGGCTTCAATGGTAGTCTATAATAAGTCACTGGGTAGGTTCCTGGGCTTTAAAAGGGCGCTTCATTCTTCTTTCTGCTCCTCTTTTTGATTATTGTTGATTCCCACGTGATCCCTTCTTAGTCACACATCGGAGACCGCCGAAATTTGCGACATTCCTCGGTGGGTCCGATCTATGTAAAGTTCCCACGCAAGATGCAGTTTAGACAAGGCATATTACATTTTAGAACTCAGGTTTGCATGTTTCCATTACAGGTTAGAAGGCATCAATAACTATCATATTTGCCATCAATCAACTCCAGTCTTCTTCACCAAAACATCTAGACCCACCAGCTCGCGCCAGCCCAAAATGGCCACAATCGTTTTTGGAATCCTGCTCAACAATGTGTCCAAAAAAATCACGGTTCCCCGCACGTCGACGGTCAACCAGGTGGCTGATTTAGCGCTCAAGAAGTTCAATGTCGTTGATTCCAATGTCACTGGTCAATTGTATCATAACGACAAGCTCTTAGATAGTGCGCTACCATTGCGTCTTACGGGTCTTTTAGGAAACTCGAAATTGGTATTGAAAACGGCCCAGAACTCGGCAAGCAAACAGAAAATCAACGTGAAACTCATAGTCAATTCTGCCAATGGGGATTCTAAAACCCACATAGGAGAATTGGAACCAGATCATTCGTTGGAAGGTGTTCTTGGTGAATTTGAAAAGTCGTATGGTGCAGGCCTGCTTGAAGGGCCGACTCAATTGGTTATACTGAACAATGTATATTCCAACGCCGACTACAAGGCACGATTGAGAGATATTGTGGGAAACGTGAAGAGTGTGGTAATTCGACTCAGCTTTGTAAGATCTAAAGATGAAAGTGACAAGATAAAAAGGCAGCAGCAAGAAATAGTGGAAAAACAATTGCAAAGTCAAAGAGACAGAAACGAAAGATTGCGAGAGGAAAGAAGAGCAGAAGAGATTCGTCAGGAAGACACTCGTCTAGAAAAGGAGGAACAGTCGAGGTCTGAGGAGTATGATCAAAAAACAATGCCTGAAGTATTCAAAGAAGCACAAGCTACTCCCACCACTACATCTACGTTACCAAATAAGCACACTGCCAAAGTTTCCAAACAGCTTAATAAGGAACCTACTGATACAGAACCAATGGCGATAGATGCTGCTCTGTTCATAGAGGAGGAGAAGGAAGGCTCGCAGTTGTATGTACCAACTGCCGGCTCTATAGCCATACACGAAAACCCCGATGAAGACTATGAAATGAGCGTGTCAAACCTCAATACTTACAGGAAGTTGATTCAAGACTCCGCCAATGGAAGGAAAAAGGTTGTAAAACCCGCAAGAGTTCCATCCAAATACAATTTACGGATCAAGTTTCCCGATAGAAATATTTTACAAATCAATCTCCTCACTGATGTGCATACGATCAAATACGGCCAGTTAATCAAAAAGATCGATGATCTTCTTATCGAAAAGTATGTGGGACAGTACATTCTCAAATTAGGGTATCCGCCATTCAAGAAAATTGAGTTTTCGTTCAACTACAACAACCAATATCTAGTTCAATTGCCCGAGTTTCAAGATGAAAAGAGTGTATTGATCTGGGAATTCGTAGGTCATGAAGAGCACAAGAACGGGCCATTCATCAAGGCGAAAAACATCGAAAACATCAAACGTGCAGATGAACTACCAGAAGTTGTCTTGGAGAAGAACAGGGGACTGTTACCAGGTGAAGATGCTACGGAAAGAGTGATCAAAAGAACAAGCTATACCGATGAGGAAAAACCTAGATCCAGCGATGAACTGAAGAAAAACCCGAAGCTTCCCAAATGGTTCAAGCAAAAATAGAAAGGATTTATGAAAAGTTTCTTCGCCTTCTTTGCAGCCACAAGTATTGCGCACACGAAGGCGAATATAGAGGAACTCGATTGTATTTCTTTAAAATTTCTCAGAAAGTATGTATTTGATTTAACCTTAACACAAGTGTGTACTAACAATACAAGAATAGTAATCTGCAACAGGTAGAGTTGCACCATCAACAGTTTGACCGCTTGGAGGATTGAAAATTGTGATTATCTATCCACTATTGAAGAGCGGAAGGCGGATACGGATGCGGATTACGGATATAGCGGGTAGAGCTCTGAAAATATCTGGCATTGGACAACTCACCAAAGGAGGCGCTGAAATTTGAAGCCATCGAGGCAATGATAACGTTCAGATTTGCCACCGTTTGTGTGGAGGCCAAAAAGGCATCAAGTCTTATATAAGGGTGGACCCTTAAGATGTGCGAAAAAACTCAATTAGACAACAGGAAAATATTCACATCCGATTCAAGTTGCGAATCAACTCAATTACTATCCACCTGTACCTTCAATTGACCAGTAGCTCTCACAATGTCCTACGCTCCTCCATATCCTAGTTGGGCCGATATCAAACAGGTGCTCAAGGGCATCTGGCCAAAGAAACCAGCTTTCGTCGAAAAGGACTACCCTGCATTTGATGACAAGGTAATTATTATCACTGGTGGTAATACTGGAATTGGTTACGAAACAGCCAAGTCATTGGCAGGAACTACCAATGCCAGAATCTATATTTTCTCCCGAAGTGAGGAGAAGACGCTTGCTGCTATCAAGAGATTGGAGCTCGAAGTTGCCAGAGAATACAAGAAAGCGAAGGTGAACGTTCATTTTATCCAGGCCGATTTATCTGACTTGACAACACTCAAGCCTGCTGTGGAAAAGTTTCTTTCGCTCGAATCTAGATTGGATCTTATAATCCATAATGCTGGTGTCATGCTCACATCCGAGGCACCACCCACAGCTCAAGGTTACGAACTGCAATTGGGAACCAACGCCATTGGACATCACTTATTGCAGAAACTATTGGATCCAATCTTTATCGAGACGTCTAAGTCTAATAAGGCCAACGAATCCAGAGTGGTCTGGGTCGCATCCACCGCCCAATTTTTTGCACCCAGAGGCGGTGTTGATTGGGACGATATCAATGGTAAGAACAAAAGCCTTTCCGTACTTTATGGACAGAGTAAAGCCATCAATATCGTCCAAGCGATCCAATGGCCCCAATTCCATCCTGAAGCCACGAATGTGGTTAGTGTATCGCTTTGTCCCGGAATGTTAAAGTCCGAATTGATCAGAAACCCGACCTTTTTCCAAAGAATTGCTCAAAGTCTCTTCTGGAACGTGAGGTATGGTGCTTTCACTGAATTATACGCCGCTTTTTCACCAGACTTGACTACCGCAAAGAATGGTGCCCATGTGGTTTCATTTGGGGAGATTGGTTCCGTTAGAAGCGATATCCTTAACGATACAGACAATCAGAAAAAGATATGGAATTATTTGGAAAACGAGGTTCAACCGTATCTTTGAAACATTCCGTTCATAAGCCTAGATAGTTTTTGGCGTTCGGCTGCATACTATTATTGATTTCATCATTTTATCGTAGCAAGTAAACCTTAAAGATTGATCTCGGAATAACTCGCCAATTCTTGTCCCCAATTCTTCGAAATCCATACCAATGCTCAAAGTACCTACCTTATCCTGTGAAGTTCTGACGTTAAGAATGATTCGCAAAGAATATTTCGCAATAATTGCATCCACTTACCATCATAATATTTTCAGAATACGGGCTTCATAATTCAACAACCTTTTGCCTCGCTTGATATAATTATGGTTTCCAGGGCTATTGTTCATGGAACTGTTCAATTACAGTCCTTGTATTCCCCGCATGTAATCACATTTATTCGTGATGTTGATATGGCTATGATTAGCCTGGATCAGGGTTGATGGCGGTTTAGAATACCCTGTGATACTTGGTGGTCAGTATATAAACCCCATGATTAGCTGACATTTCTGCTTTGAAGTATTTTCGGTATCACTTTGAATAAAGATGAAGTTTTTCGCATACTGGCTCGCTTACTGGGCGCTTTTTGCTACTGTTGATACTATAGGCGTTGTGAGACCCGATGGATGGTTCACAGCTGGTTCGTATTTGGCTCGTATGAGAGACTGTTGTCTACTATCAATATCTATGAAGGTAAACTGACTGGGTATTTTTATTCCGTTTACAATTTATTTGGAGGTGAAACTTATGTGGGGACCTACATCGGCCTTCAGCCTCGCGGTCCTGGTGTAACGAATAGGGCGACCTTCAGTGTTTTTGGTGCTGGTCCCACATCAAATCACCCTAATTGTGGTAATGGAGCCGATGGTGGCTCTGGAGTATCCTGTGCGATGGACTATCCTTGGAAGTTTAACCAAAACTATACTACCGAGATGGTTCGGGTGTTCCACAATAAGACTGATGGTAGTAATACTTGGGCTGGATATATCCATGACGATGTTACTGGAGAAGTCACTGAAATTGCAAATTTTACTACACCTGCAAAATATGGATTATTATACGGATATGGGTCCGCATTTGACGAGAGGTGGCTCAATTTGCCAGATGGAGGATGTATGCCCTATTCCAAATATACACAATACGCTCCCATTCTATACTCAGAAGATGGGCATGAAGTGCAAACTATTTTCAACTCAATTACAGGCAACAATAGCAGTGCCAGACAGGACCCTTGCGCATATACAAACAATGCTTCCAACCAGAGAGGCACTATTCTTAATGGAGGTCTTTCCATTTTTTACGAAAATGGGTTTGTGAATGATCCTAAGTCAAATCCGGCAGCAAAGAAAGATTGAATTGCAAAGGTTTTGAAACTAGTTAGGATTATATTTATAAGTGTATAGATAAGAGACTATTTTATGACCCATTACTTGCAGGAAAGATTTGTAGACAATAACCCTTATGAGATCCAGGCGCTCTTTTTATTCCACAACGATAATTTTAAGCAATTCTTCACATTTCACGTTGTGTTAATATAACGAGTATTAGAAAGCTATAGCCTGGAATCTCCATCGCGCAATCTCTTTGAGCTTGTTTCGTAATCTTGATGAGGTCTGCCTGGCGAAATAAAGAATATCCTGGTCTCCATTTAATGAAAGTTTGAATTTTTGTGTCTATGCAAGCCTTTGTACAATTTTTTGCACCCAATTAAAAAATCAGTAACTACTTAGATATCGGATGGTCAGGTGGTTTCCGGACAATTTCATTGGTAACTAAGAAATGTTACTGATAGATGATTAACAAAGCATCTTCTACACTTGCTTTGTACTCTTACTAATAAATCTCAAGAAAATTATCAAGTATCAACTATTACCCATACCCATATCCTGCCCTCTTTTCACAGCTTAACGGTTCCTAGACTAATGCTACTGCACTGGTCTTTGGAGCTTATGCATCACGAGCTCTCGTCCCTTTATTTGTCAGGTTTCGGCCCAAGCATAGTTTATGCCGTTAGAACGGAACATTGATGCCCAATCCAATATGGAGACCACAACAAACAACAAAACTGAAGCCTTTAACGTCGTCCAAATCAGTCATATGATGCCTTTTCACCAGACTTAACTACTGCCAAGAACGGTGCCCATGTGGTTCCACATTTAGAGATTGGATATTAGAAGTAGTATATGTCACGCTTCATACTATCGGAAAAATATATGAAACTACGTGGAAAACGAAGGTCAATTGAAACATTGCATTCTTAGGCCTAGATAGTTCTGGCGTTCGACTGCATACCATACTGGTTGCATCAAGTTATAGTAGCCAGTAAGATGTGAAACTCGCTAATTATTGCACCCAAATTTTTCATTCTCGTACCACAAATTAGTATCCAGGGTTCATGTTCAAGAGTTTGTGTAATTCCGAATCCAGATCACCCCACACATGGTCTAACTTTATGCGTGGTGATAGTCTCGGATCGGCTTGGATCTGGTTAAGGACGATCCGAAAGACAGTAGTTTGCACGAAGAGATCGTCGTATACGCTTACAAAGTGCTCTCAGACATAAAACGTTGTACTGAAAATTTTCGATTGCAAAAACGCACAAATACTTCTACGCCAATGACTAAGGTCACTCTGGTTTGACCCAAGCAACCTAATGTGGGGGTCACGGAGTTATTGTCGATGGCGTGAGCCTGAAGGGGGAACTTATGGTGTAGTATGCCGATACTTACCCTTATGAAATGGAACATCAAAAGGGTGACGTAATTTTGAAAAATGCTTCACCATATAGTTTTGCGATGGGTATATAAACCCCACGGTTAGCTGCCAATACCGCTGCAATAAGTTCCAGTATCCCATTGAATCAAACATGAAGTTCTTCACATATTGGGCGCTCATTGCAATAATTGCAACCTACGCTACACAAACCTTCGCGGCTCCAGAAGTATATTTTCATGGTGATAAGGCTTTTGCAGGCAAATACGTGAGAAAACTCAATACTCTCTATGTTTTTGATGGTAAAGTCCGTGGGTACTATTATGCCATGTTTCATTACTTTGCTAGTGGACACCCTGCCTATATCGGTCTTCAGCCTAGAGCTCCAGGTACTCCCAATTTATTGACCTTCAGTGTTTTTGGTGCTGGTCCCACATCAAATCACCCTAATTGTTATGTAGGAGCCGATGGTGGTGATGGAGTATCCTGCTCCATGAACTACCCTTGGAAGTTTGGTCAAAACTATACCACTGAGACTAAGAGAATATTCCACAATGAGACTGATGGTAGCAATACTTGGGCGGGATATATCCATGACGATGTTACTGGAGAAGTCACTGAAATTGCAAATTATACCACTCCTGCAAGCTATGGATTGTATCAAGATGGAGGACTGTCATTTGACGAAAGGTGGATCCGTGTGCCAGCTGGAGAATGTATGCCATATGCCAAATATATATCATACGCCCCCATTCAATATACCGAAGATGGGCTTGAAGTCACGACGCTCTACGGCACAATTTCCGGCGTCGATCCCAAAGCCAGACCAGACCCTTGTTCAGTTACAAACGATGCTACAAGTCAAAGAGTCAAACTTATCAACGATAAACATGCTATTCTCTTTGAAAATGGGTTTGAGAATGATCCTCGCTCAAATCCAGCGGCAACGAATGAATGTACTGTTTCTCGCAGGAGGAGAATATTCAAGACTACATAGTTAATAAACTGTATGATCCCACCCATTAATTTTAGCCAGTTTTCGGATGGCACAACCTCTATCCTAGGCATTTTTTATCTCTTTTTCGATGACAAGATTGTTTATTTCTCAATGTAGAAAAACAAAGCACCATATCAGGTTAAAAAAATCTGGAATGTCCAACAATGTCCAAAACTTTCATATTGCTAGTGAATAAGTACAAAGTGTATCTTTGGCTCCTTTGAATAGGGGTGTTTATCTTCGAGTCCTTAGAGGCTAATTGTTTGAATTTTTTTGCACCCAATTAAACTTATTCAATTCTGGTTGGCACTTAGACATCGGTTGGATTTTCCATTCGGATCAATGCTAGTTGAGAGTATTACTAAGAGATGATTAATAATGTACCCAGGTACATTTACCTGCCTTTTTGTTCTAGTGCCGGGCAACCACGAGGAACATCAAATATCTATGCACACATTCGATCCCCCACTCCACTCGTACCTGGCTCAACGTTTTGCAGCATAACGTTCCCTTGCACTTTACACTAGCGCCACTGCCCCACCATTTTACAGCTTAGAGTTGAATTTCTACATCTTACTCGTCACGAGCCCGCCCTTGTATTTGTCAAGTTCGGCCCACGCATAGATTTTGCCGCTCCGGGCCTGTAACGGCACACGTGCAAATACCGGCGTACGTTTTTCAATTACACTACATCTTCAGCCTTAACCTTCTAAACTGACAATTCGTTACTCGACCCACTGTTAACCACAACAAACAACACCCCTATGTTGTTCCATTGGCTTCCAATCCAATTGGGGCCGTCTACGCCTCAATGTGTACTCTATAGTCCTCTTGTTTCTATATTGGGCCCTGGCCCTACAATTGAGAATGAGTCATAGATAACAGCTTAAAGTAGCTCGTATCACTGAAATAATTACTAAGACAGACCGGTATTTACGCGTAGCCTTGCCACACAAATGCTGCGAAAAATGCGTGGGCCAGCGTAAACATCAAACCGCGTCCTGCGAGCGGTTACAATCCCCTCTTGCCTCTTTGGGGGGTACGAAAAAAATTTTCACTTCAAGGATCCCCCACGACCCCCATATAAAAGTATGCGAATTTCCTGCCGTACTCAAGAGTTTATATCCCTTTTCTTTTATCAATCAACACAATAATCAACAACAATTGAAACTATTCCTTATCTTACTAATTGCTATTCTCCCGTTTTACAATTATTAAGTTTTTACCCCCCGTTTTCCCCGCCCTAGTTATTTTGAAGTTACCTTTCAAAATGTGTGCTTAAACAAGTTTTTTTGACTGTTTTAAATTAAAAGATCATTATATTATTAAGTTAAATAAGATCCCCAAAGTGTTTATAAGTATAAACCCTACAAGTTGTTGTTAAATTCTTTTACCAAGATGTTATCGTGAATTAAAGATTATCCTCCCCGTCCATTATGACGTTGTCGTTTACCGTACTATTATTTCAATAAGGTCCCCAGTTATATTATCGCTCCAATCCCGATTATTAAGATACAAATTATCCCTCCCCCTCAAGTTAAAGTTAGATCAAGTGTTTTTACAATGTCTGCTCCAAACCCCATGATATTATCTGGCGATTCGATCATGTTCGAGTCCGAAGATTTGTTTTCCCCTCAGGCAAGTCAACATTTCAACCTTTTTGAAGGTCACGATGTTGCTGTCTCTGCGGTTGACAAGAGACCTGTTAGCCACCCGTTATCAGGCTCCCTCCCAAGCTACAAGCCAGTTGGTGCTGCTACCGACTCCTCCAAGAATGTCGATGTCACTCCTGCGTCGCCATTCCATATTCATTCAAGCGTTTTGGAATCCGTATTTTCAAGCGTGTTGGATGAACATGACCAGCTTCAGGACCACACTCCTATGTTTGACGAGTTAGATTTCATAGTGGATGGTTCCAAGGTTAACTCCAAGGAAGATTGGGTTTCGCTTTTCGGCAACGAAGACACTCAAGAACCCGTTGTTCCTGTGGAGATGGCCGAAGAACCAGCTACTATTGAGCCAATCGAGAACTCGACTGTGTCAAGGAATGAGCTAGACTCAGACTTCCTTTTGGCACAAGAACTCGGTAGTCCAGCTCCAAGTACTGTCTCTACCAAGAGATTGTACAGTGAAGTTGAGGAGTCGTTTGAATTCGCACCATTCAAGCACCAAAGAAAAGAGCAACCTGTGCAGTTGTTTACCCCCAACCCATCCTCGGCGTTGCCCACCCCCATGTTGGATGGCTCGAAGTTATCAAGAAGTGATACTTCCAAGAAGGTTGACCATCTCGGATGTGTCAGCTACTCTAAGAAGCAAAGAACCCAACCATTGATGCCAGTTGAGGTTGAATCTGGCGATCCTGTCCTCATGAAGCGTGCCAAGAACACCGAAGCCGCTAGAAGATCACGGGCTCGTAAGATGGAAAGAATGTCTCAATTGGAAGAAAAGGTTGAAGGTTTACTTCACGATAAAGAAGAGTTGCAACATGAAGTGACGAGGTTGAAGGAGATGTTGTTGGCTAATGGTATACAGCCGTGATTTATTATAAAATCCAAAAAAAAGTAATATATCAATATGGTTTTCAGTTCTTGTGCTTGTTTTGAATAAATGTTTGTGACTAAAATGAAATGTAGCCAGATTATTGTAGAGAAGTAGGAGCATTGGTGCAATGATAGAAAAGGGTGACGTCTGATGCAATGTTGTACTTATAGATCGCTTACGTTACAGTGCCATCACATGATCTTGGCGCCGATTTGACTCGGATTGCTTCTGCTGCAGCGGATAATCCCGCTAAAATATACCCAATAAGACGAGATCGACCCATTCAAGACAAACCCAATCAACCAATAGATGACTGGCGATTTCGCTCAAATTTCAGATGAGATCTTCAGCACGTCACGTGCGCGTGGTCCAGTGAAAATAACGCGGGCCACTACTAAGACCGGCTGGGGTCTCGCGAGCAGGTCACGTGGTATAATTTCATAGACAACATACACGCTAGTTTAATGTGAATTAGTGCAATTGGAGATCCCTACGAGTCAGCCCCCTTCAGGTCCCTCTGGGTCACTTTGGGTCCCGCCACTTGGGTACATATCCATGGAAATAAAGCATTTTTGGTGAGGTTCGAACTTAGTAAGAGCATTGGCGGGCGCAACTCCGGTAAAAATAGGCGTTCCTGCACACAGCTCAATTTGACTTCTTTTATATTAGACTAATTAATTGAAATTAGTCGATTACAACAGGCAATAGTTGGCGGTGTAAGTGTAGATACAGATGGTATACGATCGATGGGCACTGCGGGAGTATGTGAGGCCGAAAGCATGAAAGTTTCAACAGCACAAAGAATCAAAGAATTAGGCGGAACCGAGGGGTGGAGCCTTAGGTTGATGAATATTAGCCAAAGGCGGGGTGAAGATAGCGATTGCTTATCTTTCGATACGAGGCACGGCAGCATTGGTCAAAGGGAGAGGAGCCAAAGCAAAGTAGTGAGAGAAGAACATTGAAGATCAAGAGGATCAAGAGGAGCCAGAGCAATGAAGAAGAACAGTGAAGAGCTGAATAACAGTGAAGAATTGAAGAGAACAAAGCAATCGACTAGGTACTGTAAAACGAACTATAGGTGTAATTCCAAGCTCAGTTTGAATTGGATCTAGGCGTAATCCACGATCCATGCCGTCTACAGGTGGGCTAGAGTTAGTAGGTTAGTTGAGATCGATAAAGCCGCCTCAACAGATCCATGCCGCACTAGTGGATGAGAGATAAGGACTGCCGTGGATGGTGCCAAGGGAGACTTCACTATGAATTGATACGAGGGGGATAATTATGGGAGATTACTGGTAATTGAGATTGCCTCTTAATGGAGATTACTGATATTAGGAGATTATTATGGGAGATTGTCACTGCACTTTCCTTTCACTGCACTTTCCTTCTGATTATTGATTGCATACAAAGGAGTCAGCGATTCTCCAGTGCTCAATACTAATTAGAGGGAAAAGCATCACCCATCGCTGTCTAAGGAAGAATCCCGTGATGGCATGGTCCCTTAATCCCTGGATCCCTGAATCCCTAGATCCCTGGCCTTAGATCCCTGGATCCTTGGCCTTAGCCTTGACCCTTAGTCTTAGACCCCAGCCCTCCCTTGGCCCCAATCATTAATCAATCTGTTGATAGGAAGCTCCGCGGAGTCGAATTTCAGCTTTGTGCACACCAAAAAATTTCATTTCTACGGCGACATCAGGAGCCAACGAAAAAAGCTTTTTGTGCACTTATCTATCAACGAAGGGTTTTGGCAACCGTTTCTTTTTTTTTCGTCCCGGCCATCTCATTTAAAAAGAGCTGAAAAGTCGACCATCCACCGGTTGCGAAATTCCAGGGTGATCATCTTTATTATCATACTGAATCCTACGACAAAGTCAATGAGTTACGATAACGAAAAATTGGTCGGCACCTCGTCGTCTTCGGCTGGGTATGCTGCCGACACCAAGAAACACTCGGTTGACTCATTCGAAAAGTCGTTGGAAGACCACTCGGGAACCGCCGAAGTCAGCCATGAATATATGTCCTTCTTCACCAGAGTGGCAGCTTTCCTCAACGCCGAAACAAAGGGGGTGGATTTGATCACCGATGAAGAGAAAACTGACGACTCCATCTTGAATGCTGCCACCATGTGGTGGTCTGCCAACTTGGTCATCGCAACCTTCGCCTTGGGAGCCCTTGGAATCACGGTGTTTGGCTTGGATTTCTGGAGTGCCACCTTGACCATCATCTTCTTTTCATTCATTGGTGTTTTGCCGGTGGCTTTCTTTTCCATCTTTGGCCCCAAGTTGGGGTTGAGACAAATGGTGTTGTCCAAGTTCTTACTTGGTAACTATGCCATGAGAATCTTTGCTTTTATCAATATGATTGCTTGTATTGGTTGGGGTGCCGTCAACATCATGGCCTCCGCCCAATTGTTACACATTGTCAACAACGGTGCCTGTCCTCCATGGGCCGGATGTCTTATTTTGGTCATCTGTACCATCATCGTCACTTTCTTTGGTTACCACGTTATCCATCTCTACGAAAAATGGTCCTGGATTCCAAATGCCGTGTGTTTCATTACCATCATTGTTAGAATGGCCAAATCTGGAAACTTCACCTTCGGTACCATGGTTGGAGGTCAAACTACTGCTGGTTCAGTCCTTTCCTTTGGTGGTGCTATCTTTGGTTTCGCCACTGGTTGGACTACCTATGCCTCCGATTACACCGTCTACCAACCAAGAAATGCCTCGTCCTACAAGATCTTCTTTAGTATTCTCTTTGGTTTATATGTCCCTCTCTTGTTCACCTTAATCTTGGGTGCTGCTTGTGCCACTGGTACTACTACCAACGACGATTGGAAGGCTTCCTACGATAAGAACTCCATTGGTGGTTTGGTCTACTCTATCTTGGTCACAGACTCCTTACACGGTTTCGGTCAATTCTTGTGTGTTTTATTGGCTTTATCAACTGTTGCCAACAACATTCCAAACATGTACTCCATGGCTCTTTCTGCCCAGGCTTTCTGGTCCAAGCTCGCTAGAATCCCAAGAGTCGTTTGGTCTTTGGTTGGTAACTTTGTTACCTTGGCCATCTGTATTCCAGCCTACTACCACTTCGAAAGTGTCATGGGTGACTTTATGGATTTGATTGGTTACTACTTGGCTATCTACCAAGCCATGTGTTTATCTGAACATTTCGTTTTCAACAAGGGTAACTTTGCTGCCTATGACTACGAAAACTATAAGGATCCTAAGGTTTACCCAGTGGGTATTGCTGGTACCTTTGGTTTCTGTTGTGGTGTTGCTGGTGTTGTTCTCGGTATGGATCAAGCCTGGTACGCTGGTGTTATTGGTCGTAAAATCGGTGAATTTGGTGGAGACATAGCTTTCGAATTGGGTTTTGCATTCGCCTTCATTGGTTTCAACATTGTCAGACCTTTCGAAAAGAAGTATACTGGCCGTTAAACCAAATTTCATTATAGACTTATTTCACCCCCTCCCTCCATTCGCATGTACTTATAGACATCATTAATTTACGATTTAATTAGAAACATTGTAGCTGCGGTAGACCTTCTAGGGCTTACTATGACTATGTACAATAAGTGAATTATCTATAATTATTTACAATTTTGGGGAGCTCGGCATTTACCGACCATCAGTGTGACTCTTGATCAAAAGCTACAGTCTCGCTAAACTTCAACATCTTATCATAAGAGATTAATTTTCCCTCCAACCCAAACGTTGTCAAAGCAACAAATATTTCTCGAATGAGTTCCAAATCGATCGGACTTGTTTCGATACTGTTTTCGTTGATACTTTGCATGTGCTTATCCATATTTCTTTCGATGTAATTGTCCAAATGAGGCATTATCCACATAATTCTTCCAAGATCGTCCGATTTCGTGCTGGCCTTCAAGAGCAATTTAAACAACTGTTTGGTGAATATCTTTTTAGCAAATTCGTCACAGGTATACGATTGTGTCACAAGCAAGGCTTGGTGATAAGCCCCGTCGGTTATTAATTGACTAGAGGCACCAAAACTTAGTGCAATTTTGATCTCCTCGTCCCCGGTGTCCGCGAGAACCGTCCCGGATTCCGGCCCGATAATAGATGCCTTGGGTTCTAGTTGAGATCGTCTGCGTTCGACAGAATGCACAATCAACTTATTGAATAACAAATCGATAAGCTGGTACTCCTGTAATTCAATGCAACCCTTTATTCCTTGATAAATAGATTGTAGAGATACCAAGATAGGTGCCTCTGAGTCGAATGCTATTGGCTCGATTTCTAGCAGACGATCTTTATTTCTGATAAACCTCGATTTGGATATAAGTGGAGATAGGTACGACCGGTCCAACACCTTTTCGTGTTGTATGATTTCATCTAATCTGTAGTACGAAAGGAGTTGTTTGAATGCAAAGGTATCCTTCCGATGAACCTGATATCTGATTAGACTGGTAAGGATTTCGGGGTTCTCCTCTACCAATGATTTTATTTGATAAGCCATCAAGGGTGCCAATTTTTGTTGTTTATCTTTAGTTTCCACATGTGCTAATACTGTTTGACGAAATTTGTACGACGGTAAACTCTGATAGACCAAAGACTGATAATTAAATAAACCTGCTTTCTCAAACTTATCCATAAGGTATTGGAACATGACCGAGTTCGGGGTATATTTTTGACATTGTAATAATGTTTTGGTAACATCCAATATTAAGTCTAAGTGGGGAAGTTTGGAAGAACTTTCAAGGGCTTCTTTGAGAGGAACAGTTGTTTCATAGTTTTCGAAAATCGTGTCAAATTGTTCGAGATATTCCGAGTTATTGATTATTGGCGATTGAAACTTCACATAGTCGTTCCCTTGAATCTGTCTCAAATAATCCGAATGATCATAATTCAAGTATTGTAAAGACTTGAAGTGCTGGAAATTGGTTCGGTACGATTCAGCTGAGTTGAAGCTATCAGAAACTTTCAAATGATTATCAATAAGAGGATTGATTGAGGTCTTATCCAAATTTTTGAAGAATTGTTCAAATGATTCGGGTATTCCCTTGGATGATTTTTCATATAATGGTGACAAGAGTTTTAAGATCTCAAACTTTTTGTTTTCATCGTGGATCTCTCGAATTAAGTTTCTAAAGAGAAATGAGTTTGATTCTGTCACTCTGGGGAGATCATTGGAATGAAAGAGGCGTCTTAGGTTGATCTCCACTAAAAAGGAATTGATAAATGACGTGGCGAGAAACATGATCGAAGATTTGACTTCAGAACAGTTATACGATAAATAAGATACTCCTCCACCATTTTTTATCTCTTTTGAATCATTTTCGTTTTCCTCCATTCTTCCTTTTCCTTTCAATACCCTCTGTAATTCATTATATGTCCTCACAGGACTAACTTCTTGTTGTGTGGAAGCTGTTTTGAATAAAGCTTCGATACCTGAATCTACGGTGAATAACTCCACTAATTTCGATCGGTGTTTTTGAAAGCTTTCCTTTAATGCTTTCCTGTCCTTCACTCTCGTCATTTTGTCTTTGAATCTCTTGTTTGCTCGTAAAGTTCGTTTCTCGTTTCGTATTTTGATAATATTTTGTTTTGAGGTCAATTGACTTGACCCCGTGGATGCCTTTTGACTGATAGATTTCGCCACTTCGAAACCATCAGCTAATTGAGGTTCTCTCGTAATTGCTTTATCTTCATGGGGCTGTTTGTCCTTGATAGGAGGAAATTCATCCAACGCCAGTTCTCTTCGAGTACCTTCCCAATTTTCTTCATTTTTATGGCCCTCGTGAACTTGATCACTCTCCGAATCCAATGGGGTCCCTCGATTCAGGCTGTACATCCTTAATTGTACCAACATCGCCACATTTGTTCCAAGAAACATCAAATGACTTGGATGAGTGAAAAGTCGCCAGAAAGTCGGCTCTTTTAAACCGTTGAAACTCTGGAACGTTCGCCTTTCGGCGGCCCATCTCGTTTTATTCCTCACTACGTAATTACGAGCCAGTTGGTCTCGGAATCCCTCGCTTCGTATCCATTCTCTTGATGTCTTTGGTGGTTCGATAAGTTGCAAAGAATGTTTTCTTCGTATCCTGGCCAAATATCGCGCGGAAAATTGGTCACACGGCCTCGATCGTATGTATGGGTTGAGTGATCGGCCCCACATGGCGAAAGCAAGGTTTTGGGAAAATAGACAAGGGTATTGTCTTGACCAGTAAAATTATACTGTTGAAGCTTAAAAAAATTGAATCAACCCATTCCTGTATATAGTAACTGCTGAGTAATAATTGTGTAATCGGAATTCACTTGGTAGGGCGGGATAATTGTTGGTACATAGGTAGATTCAGCTCAGTTAACCATATTTATGAGTACTGTGAGTTTATATGGGCTTATTGAGCTTATTAGTTAATCCTATCGGTATGTAGAATTTCTCTAAGATATGTAAAAAAATTTTAAAGAGGTTATCTACCAAGTAACACTACGTCTTGAATATGGACGTGTAACTGTTCTAAACAGTAACCCTTGATCAATGCTGAGCTGGAAGTTCATTAGTAATTTTTTGATATTCATCATCCCACTCATAACTAACACTTTTGTTTTAAAAATTATTGTGCCGCCACGTATAATTTTTTTGGTCTAATTTCCAAGTAATCTCAAGAAAGAATACTGAGAAGCTGGACAAGACTAGACAATCCCGCTGACATAAAGGAAATCAAAATATCTATGCCATTAACTAATACAGGCTTCTTCCCGATTCGGAAACCA
Organism: Suhomyces sp. yHQL142; assembly: GCA_030582675.1. Lineage (NCBI taxonomy): Eukaryota > Fungi > Ascomycota > Pichiomycetes > Serinales > Debaryomycetaceae > Suhomyces > Suhomyces sp. yHQL142. The sequence goes on from JAJMGU010000028.1 coordinate 62,157, forward strand.
TGTTGGTCAAAAAAAGGTAAGTCTAGCATTTCCTAATTGGGCACCAGTCTCTTTTTGGGTGCAAAATCTAAATACGTCTTACTGTATGATAATCAAGAAGGTATAGCGACCAGAGAGCTTAGATGTTTCTCATACATTGGAACAATATATAAGGATGTGTTCTCTCCTTTATTCTTGGACTTTAATTCTCTCGTATCCACCAAAAACCTCCAATGTCTACTGCCTTCTTAGTCACCTTATCTGCCAGCATCGCCTTTAACCTCGGCGCCTTCCTTGGTTGCTTCTGTGTTGAAGTGAACGAGGATGAGACCAAGTCACCCTTACTTAAGTCTTGCGCCCCTGGCTACACAAGTACCTTCATGGAGCCAATGTCTACTCGGTCGCCTGTTCTTCCTTGCAGAAGATCTGCCGTTCAAATGATTATCCCCAAGATTATCATCCACCCTCCCGCTAAGGACACAAAAGACCTTGTTCTCTTTGCACACAAAGAATTTCTCGACCGTGCTCAGCTCAACTCCAAGCACTTGTATTCTGCCTACAAAGTCGACTACCGTCAGCTTCAATGGGGGGTATACACCAACTATTGGATTACTCAGGTGATCCCTTGAGTGACAAGAGAACTTGCACCTCTTTTTGTTGAAGAGCATGTTTTTGCAGCCTCCCAAAAGTCGTTCTTAGGATCGACTTTTCCTCCAAATAGCCGCTACTTGCCATCTTTGAAGGTTGAGCTTGATACTTCGAGTGTCGCTCCTATCAAAGAGTCAAGTGGTGCTTGGTGTCCCCCTATTACTCCTATCAAAAAGGCTGTTTTCGAAATTGCACCTGTCCCTTTGATGATTGAATATCCCGACAGAAAATTGCTCGAATACTATCCTATCGTACGTCTTCCTCCTATTAGACTCGTTCTTCATTCACCTCCTTTGGTTGACTATTCGGTGCCTCTTCGTTTCCCCGGTTTGGCCTTGGTTCACCTGGTGCTATTTGATCTTGCACCTAGCTCTCCAGAGCTGGATGGATCTAGTGCCACTCTTCATGATTCCGACGAAGATTGGGAAGACTCATTAGTCTACGATGCGGATAACTTTAATGTTATCAAGTCTGCAAGCTACTTCCCCGCATCATCTTCATTCATGCCTGTCATTGGTGGAGCTTCTCAGCCCAAACTTACCATCGAAGAAGAGCACCTCGAAGAAGATCTCGATCCTGACTTTGACAGTGAGTTCGGTGAATTCATCTGGAATACCGATGGTCTTTTCTTGGGAAGAGACTCCACTGAGTTTGTTACCTGGTTAGACTCTTTGGTCTAATTGGGTATAGACTCTTGCATTTCAGTTCTTCACTACTCATTTCCTTTAGTTCTTCACTTCAGTTCTTGTTTGCATTAGCTCGTTTTTGTATAGTTCAATAAACTTATAAAAATGAATAAACTGTAGACTCGTATACTATGGAAATTGAAAAAATTGTAGACTCGTATACTACGGAAACTGAATAATTCGTGAGCTATTGTTCATTCCGTATTGTACTATTTTTTGCACCCAAACTCATTTTTTGTGAATTAAACGATAATGATCTTGAAAAGAGAGTAGGGCGAGATTGAAGGAATAAGAGGTAGTACCGCCATATCGTATAAAGCAAACAAATACCTACAAACATATACTCTCTTGCTCGTTGACAATTCTACTTGCAACTTTCAAGGGAAAACATCTATTTTTGAATAATTTAGTGCAAATCTCAAAAACGTTATGAAACCTTATAACCTTGCTTTTTCACGAAATTGCAAAACAATCTGCAACCCGTTTCCTTAATTCTCTAGCATATCCTTCTATCAGCTCACGTCCCCCTTCCCCTCTAGTTACCCCCTCCCCAGCCTTCTAGAAACCTTTGTCAGCCAGTATCTCCACGATCGATCCTCCTGCACACAGACCCTCGTTCGAGTTTTTCAGCCGTAGTTAAAGCCAACAAACCATTTTACAACCACAACTTCTTTATTCCTACCCACTACAATTGACCCACCAACCCTCGTATAATGAAGCTCCCTGTATTATTGACCACCCTCTTATCAGCACTTGCCGTCTCGTCGGCCGCTCCAGCCGCTGACCCAAACTCAGCAACCTATCTTAACATAGCCGTGGACTATTCGTTCGAGCAGTACCCTGAACTCAAGGCCACCGACGTGGCTGATTTCTTCAATGGAGACACCATCAAGATCAAATACACCGCCACCAACAACGAGGCGGAAGACCTCTCTGTTGTCGGATTGGGAGGAAGTTTCAGAGACGCTTCAAACGGACACATCAAGACCAATTTGTCTGCTACTGCTGTTGGACCCTACGTGTTAACTCCAGGTCAATCAGAATCATTTGTCCAAAGAATTCCTTTGAATTTGGTGCCTGACAACTACTTGTTCTCTCCAGAAGTGTTTGTTGCCTACCAAGAGCAATTGAAAGCTGTTCCTTTGAGAGGCCAATTGGCTGTAGTCAAAGACACTCCCATTTCATTCTTCTCACCTCAGTTGTTGTTCTTGGAAATCGTTTTGATTGCTACTCTCGCCTCGATTCTCTATACTGTGTACCAAATTTGGGGTAAGAGATATATCTATGGTGTCTCTCCAGTAGCTCCAAGAATTAAGAAGACTACTGTAACTCCTGTTGGCAACACCACTGTTGTCCAAACCAGTTGGTTACCAGAAGTTCACACCAAACAAAGAAAGACCAAGAAGGCGGATTAGTCAGGGATTATTTATGGATAAGGTTGGTAGACCACGAATCAAAGTTGTTTGATAGTCAAAACAAAAACGATAATTGGTTTTTATATTGAATTCAATTGTTCAAGTCCTTCCTTCCCTAAACGCACACTCTTCCACCGAGCATCTCTCATGGACTTTTAATTTGACCTTAACTCATCTCATCAGATCTGGCCAGGCCCGAGCTGACTCTTCCTGGATTGCTAGGTTGCATTTGCTTGCTTATTTTCTTTCTCTATCTGTACTTATTAAAATTGCTTAAAAGTTAGTAACCATTTCCGGGGTTCCGACCTGCTGTAGATCACAAGACCCGTCGCGTGATGCACGGCACGTGACTTTTGACATCAAAAATATTATTGCTGCTTAAGCCAGTCAATGTTTTTTGCTTGTACTGTATCACCACGAAACACATCTCAAAACGCCTGTCAATAGCCTTAACATCACGTTGTCGTGACTACCAGCCAATTTTCCCTGCATTAACGGGATCACACTGACGTCATTGTGTCCTTTTTGTTGTTTGCACGATTTGGTGTTTATCTTGATAGTACAGCCTCCAAAACACAGTACCTCAGCTATAGATTGGACTATAACGGCAAAGATTACTACCAATTGGGCCATAGAATTGATAGAGGGAAGGTTGTTCCATACACTTAACGGGCTCGAACATTCTCCTTGAAGGATTAATCAAAAAAGGAAACCGTTGGCCCAAAAAAAGCCTGACACAAATAGGTATAAATAGATCGACCAAGAATCGAGTTATACCAAGTTCATCCGAGAATTACTGGACATATTCAGAGGGGATACAACAGAGAATTAATTCGTGTATCTGCTGCTTTTTTGTCGAAAGAATTGTATAAATTTTGACCATTCCTCCATCCATCAAGTCAAAGAACGTTCAATACTGAAAAGTACATATCAAACCAAGGTATATCCACCGAATCTTATCCAAAACTTGAGATAACATGCGTCTTTACCTCAATGAACGTCCAAGGACATTTATAGTCACCAGTGGCACCCATGCCTTGGTCATTCGTCATCCATTCCCCAAATACAAGGGTTCACATCATTTGCATCTTCATCATAGTAGCAACACATCAGAGGCTAATTCTGCTGGTGGAGCAGGATCTTCCAAAGTCATGGTCGAATTTTTCAACAAGGAGTTTATAAACCTCACAGCATTCAAAGATATCAGTCCCAATAAAGCCAGGCTGAACAAAGAGATTTTGGGTTTCTTGGGCTTACTCAATTTAGGTACCAACATTTACCTTGGGTTTATAACAAGGGACACCAACGTGGCGTGCCCTACGATTCATGAAAATATCAATAAAATCACCGATGTGGATTTCTACTGTCTCAATAACGATGAATGGGATTCCATGCATGATTCGACCCAAGAACTATACCAACAACAACAGTCACAAAACTCTCTGCAAGTATCATTAGAAAACAAGTCTGGGGAATATCCAGTCAATTCGGTCCGCAAATTACTCTCGGGTGGCTCTTTCTTCTACAGTCGTGACTTCGATATCACAGCCAACATCCAAGAGCGTGGTTTGCAGAGTAAAGTTAATACTCACTTCAATTTATTGGCAGATTCGGATTTCTTTAAGCGATTTATGTGGAATTCCTTCATGAACTCCGAGTTAATTGAGTTCAGAAATAGGCTTCCTTTGCATGAGCAAGGCTTGTTCGATGCATCAGGGTTTCTAGTGACCATAACACGAGGGTTCGCTAAAACCCTCAATGTTAGTGTTTCAGAAGAAGAAGAAGGTTTGCTTACTATAGTTTCAAAACAAGGATGTATAAAAAACGGCCCCTTATTTGGTCATTGGGGATGTGATGATGATGGTGCGGTTTCTAACTTCGTAGAAACCGAAATTATCATTTATACAGCCAAATTTTGTTTTGCGTATGTTCTTGTTAGGGGAAATGTTCCAATTTATTGGGAATTAGAGAGCAATTTCTCGAAGAAGAGCATTATTTCGTCTAAGAAAAGTCGCAAGGTGATTTTTCCAAGGTCTTTTGAAACAAGTCAGCATGCATTCACTCGTCATTTTGCCCACTTGGCTTCACAATTTGGGGAAGTCCATATTATTAACGCATTAACAAGAGATACAAAAAATTATAAAGGACAATTGAACAAAGAGTTTGAGGAACATATCTCAATTTTTAATACAACTCATATCGACACACCTACGACAGAGCCCAACCCCTCGGTTGCTAATATTGTGCCCATTACGGATCTGTTCCCAGTGAACTATAAATTGGGATACACTGCAATTCCTATTTCTACCTCGTCAATGAAGAAAACAGGGTATACATCGCTGAACCCACATGATATCGTGCCCTTATTGGCGGATTCCATCATAGATTATGGTGCTCTTTTCTTTGATATCACTAAGCAAAACTACACGGGCAAACAATTGGGAGTGTTCAGAGTCAACTCGTTTGACAACATGGGTAAAGCTAATTTCATTTCCAAGATCATCTCGCAAGAAGTAATTGAGTTGGCATTCAGAGATATAGGTATTCGAATCGAGCATGATCTATTGATTAAACATGCAAAAATATGGTCCGAAAATGAGGACTTCTTATCAAAAATCACATTAAATTTCATTTCTTCTTCTTCATTGCCCACACCCTCGTCCAAGAAGTCCACTAAATCCATGTTGACCAAAAAAATTACTGGGGTTGTTGGAGTTGCTGAGTCAAAGCCAAATGAAATGGCCATGCTCAAATTACTTGGGAGATTACAGGATCAAGTCAACGTAACCTTACATAATCCTATTCATGATTATGTTCAAAAAGAATTGAATAAAAGGCTGAAGGAGTATAGTTCATACAAAGACATCTCCTTGTACGCGTCTACATTCAACGTTAATGGTACTTGTCATGAAGATGATATCACAGACTGGATATTCCCAAGGTCCAAGTATAGAATCGAAAGATCGTATGACCTTGTTTTCATTGGGTTTCAAGAGATAGTGGAGTTGAGTGCAGGTCAAATGGTCAACACACAATCAGCAAATAGAGTGTTTTGGGAAAGAAAAATCAAGGAATGTTTGGATAAGCAAAATCCTGAGAATCAGAAGTATGTTTCTTTATGGAACGGACAGTTGGGAGGAATTGCACTTTTACTTTTCGTTAAAGAAAACGAATTGAACTATATCACCAATGTTGAAGGATCATTCAAGAAAACTGGATTGGGAGGAATGAGTTCAAACAAAGGGGGTGTATCAGTGAGATTCACCTACTCCAATACAGAGGTTTGTTTGGTGGCATCCCACTTAGCCGCTGGATTGAACAATATCGATGAAAGGCATCATAATTACAAGACAATCGTCAAGGGAATCAAATTTTCTAAAAATAGAAGAATCAAAAACCATGACATCGTTATTTGGTTGGGAGATTTCAATTATAGAATTGGATTACCAAACGAACAAGTCAAACCATTAATTGAAGCCAAACAATATTCCAAATTATTTGAATATGATCAGTTGAATAAACAAATGGCCGCGGGTGAAAGTTTTCCATTTTTTGACGAAATGGAGATCAAATTCTCTCCGACGTATAAGTTTGATAATGGAACCAGTACCTATGATACTAGTGAAAAACAGCGGATTCCAGCGTGGACAGATCGAATCTTGTCCCGAGGTAAGAAAATCAAGCAGTTGGTATATGATTGCGATGACAATTTGATGTTTTCCGACCATAGACCGGTTTATTCCATATTCAAGATATCGGTTAATATGATCAACCAATCCATCAAGAGAAATTTATCCAATAAGTTGTATGAGAGCTTTAGGAAAGAATTCGGTGGTATCAATCAGATTCTTAACAGCGACAATAACTTATCATTCTTGATGGATGATGAAGAAAAGGGATTGCCCGCACCAAGTTCCGAAGCCAAAAAATGGTGGATTGAAGGAGGACAAGCCGCAAAAGTCACCATCCATGAATTGGGAGAAGACGTGTTCATAAATCCTAGACTACCAGTGAATCCATTCGAAGCAACAAACGAAGAAGAATTCATCAAAAAGAGTGATTTAATAATGATGATGAATGCATGAGGTGTGATTATGTGACAAAGTCAATTGAACCCTATCAGAATCAGGTTCCATACCTGATACATTCCCGTTCAAAGAAGCACTCAGTATCAGAATGTTCAATTTGCATTAAGATCGAGTTCAAGTAGGCTGAAATGAACTTTATGGGGAAGAAGAGTCAATAAACACTCTATACCCCAAAACTTGTAAAAAGGTGTGCAAAAAAAACGTATGTATTACTTAACTTCCTATATGAATATAAGTGAAGTAATAATGACAATAGCTAGCGCATACTTCGTCTCGAGTGAGCTGTTTTGTTCTCTCGTCAAATACATCTTTCAGCTGAGTAGACGCTTTACTTTGGTGGCCCATTGGTATGTCTTAATATGGGTAAGAATCATGATATTGGACCCCTTTTTCTCATCATTTATCTCCTCGTATTTCCTATCTTATTCTCCTCAAATTGGAACATTCTTGCTGCTTTTCTCTTAATGTTCTGTCTTTTCACCATCATCTTTCGTGATTGCCTCGGCTTCTTTCAAAATGGAGTCCATTTTTGCATCCAACTGGTCCAACATCTTTTCCAAACTGGCCGCATGTGCTTCTGCTTCTGTTATCTGTTTGTACGCGTCGGCAACACTAGTAGCTGGGTTTTCTTGGGTCATTTCTGGTGTGGTTTGGAAGAAAAGAGATCGATTATATATGATTTATTATCGACTTTGATAATTTGGTGATCTTGAGTCACGTGAATTTATTGAATGACTGAAGGTATATTCAAGATGTATACTAATGGGGACTCGGGTAGTATATCGTCGTAAGTAGGTGGTCCGTGGTGGCTGTGAGAGGATTGGGATTGGATTGTGAGAAAAAAGTGCAAGTCTTGACTCAATTAGGTGGTTTTGATGGATATCTAAATATTGGTAGCTGTGAATATTGGCTGCGAAAAGTAATCAACAGTAGTAAAGAAATGAAAGCAAGGTATGTAAGAACGGCATATAATGGTATGAATCAGGATACTACTATCCTATTACCATAAATTACAATAGATAAACTTACCTTAATACAGAAAAATTGAATAATAACTTTTATCTAGGCTATGTTATGAACTGATTCCCACCTAAAGGTTATTTCATTTATACAAATCATTCAATAGGTTTATGATCACTAGGACCTAAATATATGCAATGTTTGGAGACTCAAATCTGACCATTCTTTCTTAATCCATTTAAGATAGAAATCATGGCTAAGAAAGATGCACGAGGAGTATCGGCATGGATACCCACACCCCATCTTGAAACAGACCCATCCTTCGACGTAGTCTCGATATAAGTGGCAGCCTTGGATTTGGAATCTTCACCTAAGGAATGTTCATGATAATGTTTCACCTCGATATCACTATTGAGATAAGTCTTGAGAGCCTGGTTGAAAGCAGAAAGTTGACCATTCCCTGTTCCAGAAATGGTGATAGCTTTTCCATCCACCTCCAATTCGGCATCCACTTGTCTGAGACCTTTCTCTGGTGTGGAAATAGTATAGTCTATCAACTTGAATGCATTATCATTTTCGAAGTCATCTTCATCTTCATTGATAATGTAATATTCCTGTTTGAAGAGATCGCATAACTCGCTGTTGGTCAATTCTTGGCCCTTGACTTCGGCTCTTTCCTGAACAACCTTGGAGAATGCTACTTGTAAACCTCTTGGTAAGTCCAACTCCAAGTTTCTTAAGATGACCCAAGCAGAACCTCCCTTACCAGATTGAGAATTAACTCTGATGATAGCTTCGTAAGTTCTACCAATATCCTCGGGGTCCAATGGCAAGTATGGTAATTGCCAACGAACGTTCTTTCCCTTGGCCTTTTCTCTCTTGTCCTTTTGGACCTTGAAACCCTTTTTAATGGCATCTTGATGTGATCCCGAGAATGCACAAACCACCAATGATCCTCCGTATGGAGCTCTTTCGTGGACTGGGATCTTGTTGCACTTTTCGACAATTTTGACCACAGAGTTGATATCTGAGAAGTCCAAAACTGGAGAGACACCCTGAGTATACAAGTTGAGAGCAAGTGTGACCAAATCAACGTTACCAGTTCTTTCACCGTTTCCAAATAAACATCCTTCAATTCTATCGGCACCAGCCAATTGTCCCAATTCAGCGGCTGCAACTGCACATCCTCTATCATTATGAGGATGGAGAGAAATACAGATTTTGTCTCTGTTGGCAACTCGCGATGAAAACAGTTCGATCTGGTCCGCATATACATTAGGAGTGGACATTTCCACGGTGGCTGGTAAGTTCAAGATGATAGGCTTTTCAACACTAGGGCCCCAGGCCTCAGTGACCGCTTCACATACTTCGATGGCATAGTCGACATCAGTATCCGAGAACGTTTCCGGTGAAAACTCAAAGTCCCAGTCTGTGCCCTGCTGATTAGGATCGTCTTTGGTCAATTGTCTTACGAGCTTGGCGCATTTCACGGCGACCTCCAATGCTTCTTGTTTGTTCATGCCAAAAACCACGTTTCGGAAACATTCCGAAGTGGCCAAATAAATATGTACAGTGGCCCGCTTTGCGCCGTGTAAAGACTCGACCGTTCTTCTGATCAAGTCCTCTCTGCATGACGATAATACCTGGATCGACACATCGGCAGGGGCATTCTCTATGGCGTAGCGAGTGAAATCAAAATCGGTCTGTGAAGCTGAAGGAAACGCTACCTCGATTTCCTTGAATCCGATATCCACAAGCTTGTGGAAGTACTCCTTTTTTTCGTCCACTGACATCGGGTCCGGTAACGATTGGTTTCCATCCCTCAAGTCGGTTGAAAGCCATCTTGGGGGCTTGTCCAAGGTCTTTCCAGGCCAAGTTCTTTGAGGGAAATCAAGTGGTGGAAACTTGCGGTATTTGACGGAGGGGTCCTTTAACATCGGCATTTTTGCACACAGTGAGATATATTAGATTTTGGAGATATTGTATTTTCAACTTGCGGCCAGATTAGTGGCGTGTTGCTGGATATAAGTAGTGTTGAAGGTAGGTAATCGGACTTTGGTATAGCACCATTGGTGAAAAATTAGTCACACTGCTTGGTCAGCGCTGACGTAAAATCCGGGGTACAGGGTACCCGAAAGTGCGTGGCGTTAGTATAAAGGGAGTGCGGTATGGGCTGATATCGGGTAGGAGCGGGCCTGTACCGGCGCAGGGACCCTATAGACAGGGCCTACTACAGGGCCTAAGACGGCGCGATTATTCAACACAGGGCCGTAGCCACCCCTGGCTTTTGGCTGGCTGCAAAATGACCGCCAAGATCTATGCCGGGAACTGACGTGGCAGTAGGTGCAAAACCTGTAAGAGTGGACATTTCGGTTAGCGACGGAAGAATGGGTGCAATTATGGAAGATTTGGTGGTATAACGAGAGATTATGACGTATTGAAAGTTCAAGGTTGGCACTCGAAGGTTGAAGAACGGGATGGATGTTTGATCTTTGAGGCCCGTTGGTTTGTAAAGATAAGAAAGGGTGAATGTGGGAATATGTGTGTTGACTGGAACTGGAACAATTGTTTCATTCACATTTAGCTTTAATTCTTGCAGTATTTGTAATCTTTTTGTAATTTTGCAATACATTGGAATTGCTCCAGATCAGTGATTTGAAGGTGGGTATTACTACGGAGAATCATAGTCTATGGATTTGTGTGCCTTTGGTCAGGTTCGAACTTTTTTTGAATTAACGTCTGGAATTGTAAAAATCGATCGGTGTCTAGATCTGGCAATAAGCGTTGGTATGAGTCTGAGCGAAAGTATCAAATAATCATATATTTCAAAGGTGGTCCACCAAATCAACTGAAGGTGATCATTTCAAATATGACTTCTTCTTTCGAGTACTGTGCTATATTTGTCTTTTAATCTATCGCTTGAACTGCTGTAGCTTATTTTGGGGGCATTAACAATGTTTGTAGCTAAAGTAGTGCTTCCGTAAAATACTTAACGAGGGTTATCTTCATCAAAACGTTTTCATTTGCCCCAAAACATGAATGGTCAATTCATTGGGTCCCTATCCTATCTGTCGTTCTGTTCCGATCTATTCATTGGTCTACATCGAAGCTCTACTTTTTGCACCGTTTTCGTAATCAATATCGTTTCGTTTCAAGGTTTGAAAGGTGTGTGCTAGAGACATTAGACTATCTCGACAAGACAAAACACTCCCTGTCCTCAAATCTACTGTTAATACGAATGGACCCCTCAATCAGAATGGACTGACCTACTGAAATGTAAGTATGCTCTAATCTATCCCTAGTACTGATTGTGCGGATGTTTAGTTTATTAAATACATAAGGCAAACGTTTTGATTAGATATAAAACAATAATTAAATAAAACACAGTGTGTAGCGTTTAAGAAGCAAATGGTTGGAAGATAAAGGAGATAAAAAATAGATGATTCTGGTTCTGGTTCTGATTCTGAGCAGGAAGTCCGGGTCATAATGCTAATACTTGTTACTGATAATTATGGTAACATGAATTTGGTAGTAGAATGGAAATCTATCAGTCTGGAGACTTTCCAGGCATGTAAGGTATGGGGTTAGAGACGTTGTCACAGACTTGATATGTCGTGTGTCTCGTTACCTGTGGGGCCGTGAGTTCTAGTCTTATCCTTAAAAAAGATAACCGTGTCCATGGAATAAAGCCACGTAATCAACGGTCAAGCTACCTATTTTTTTCCGAAGTGAATACCCAAAACAAGAGCAAGAATGATGATAATGATGACAATAATAACAAAACACCAAATCTTCTTTTTTCTGGCGGCCTTGGCACTCTTGACAGCCTTGTTGGTGTGGCCTACACCCTGTTCGATGTCGTGTTGAGCGGTGGCGACCTGTTCATCGATTTGTTGAATAGCCTGGTCCTGTTCAATGACCAACTCTTCCATATCATGGAACAATTGGGTTAATTCCGCCATGGTCTTTTCCAATTTTAATAATTCACGGTGTCTGACTTGGACTTCATTCAACACAGTACGGGCTTCACCTCTTCTGTTGGATTGCAAGAGAGCCTGTTGGAAGTATTGCTGAGAGTTACTGCCACCATCTTCGACGACGGCTTTGATTTCGGCGTCGGACGCGTCCGGCTTGATAATCTTGTATTGTCTTTCGGCCTGGACCTTGGTTTGTTCACGGTTGTTGGCTTCGACCAAACGGTATTCCTGGATGAGTTCAAGGAATCTCTTTCTGGAGGTCTCCGCCTGATCCAACTTGGTTTGATTCTTGGATTGAACCGCCTGGGTTTGCACGTTTTTGATTCTACTCTTCAAGTCCAATTGTAAGGACTGAGCTTCGGCCACAAGGGCGTCTATTTGGCGCGAGCTGTATTCGGTGTCGTCCTCGTTAAGATCGAGCTCTTGCATGAAGTTTCTCTGTTTGTTGGAGATCAAATTGATCAAGTTCAGGTACTGGTCCAACTGGTTGTTGATGTCCTGAACTTCATTCATATACGACACGAAGTCATCTTCGCCGGAACCGGACGAGTACTTGTTGTAGTTGCTCAACTCGTACGAGTTGTTGTTGTTATTGTTGTAGGGGTTGCTCATGATTGATTGTATAGAGCGGTGGTGTCGTTTAAAGAAAGAAAAGTGTACATGAATAAGATTCTTGTTGTGACAGTGAAAATGAAAAGTCGCACCCTGGGTCTAGCAGGACCACTATGTACGAAGAAAGAATGGGTGAAGAAATGTCGCGCTAGACGAGGAATGGGAGATGGAGTAGGACGACAACGACAATAACTATAGCACGGGGAAGGGGCAGGGAGAAGTTGAAGAAGGATGACGAAGGCGAAGGGCAGACGGTACTGGGCGTCTCGCTAAAATCTCGTCGACGGGCCTCGCTTTTATTTCTTTCTAGTTCTGTTCTAGTGGAGTAGATGACCAGGTGAAATATTTTCACTATAGCGACATTAGTGGCAGTGTAAAGTAAGAGAGCGGTACGAGGGTAGACCCATGCTGACTACAAGTTTAATAGGCTACTGACTCCCACTATCTACCATGAGTCTGTCCCTAGACCTAGAGCCTAGAGCCTAGAGCCTAGACCAACATCCCATACCGCTAGTCTCTACATCCTACTGTGCCTTTCTTAGTAGTGCGAAAGCATCAACTTCCTTAAATGGAATGGTAGAAACAATCCGGCGCTATCCGATGGAGGGAAGGTCATGGGATCGAAATAAGCTATGGGGCGGAGATCAGATGACTTAAATATAAGACACTCACATGTGTGATCCAGATGAGTGTGATAAATGGCGCTAGTCTTGGTCTACTGTCGTAGTCATAGCAGCACCGCCATAATAATCAAGAGATGCGACATTGTTTTTGCAATCATGCTATTCATAGATTCAACCGCAAATATCAACACAAGCAGGTGAACAAATATCGATTATCGATACGAAATATCTACTGCTACTGTAAGTGGTTCTGCAGTCCCACCTAAAGGTCCTCCCCTGGTCTTGTCACGCCCCCTCTCTCCCTCTCCCTCTATCTATCTATCTATTTATACATATATATTTATCTATCTATCTATTTGTGTATATATGTATATATATGTATTTATAATTTCTTCTCCCTCTTCGCCACTCCGTCCATGGCTAAGCCTCCTTCAGGTACGTCGTACTCCCTCCATCACGCTCTAGATTCTCTCTCTTTACAACAAGCTCATAATCCCTGGCTAGGTCACCTTGGACTCTCTGTCGCGACATTCGAAACTTTTCACTCCCTCCTCTGTCATAAAATGTCGTAATACATGTTGCGCTTAATCCTGATCACGTGCGCCAACATCTACATCTTCACAAATCTATACTTACACTCTATTACAGCCAATTACTCCACCGAAATGGATAAACCAAATGCTGAACCAGCCCGTCCAAACCCAGAGGGGACTAAAATAGCAAAACACCAGGCAGCGGGACATCCGGGATGTCTTACTTTGGAAGACGAGTCGATGTTCGTGAAGGCAACCAAGCAACAAGAAATCGATTTCTATACCCAAGTAATCAAAGAAGATGCAACCCGCGAAGAACTGGGTCCTGGAGCACAATTGACAGACTGGATACCACTTTTCATGGGTACTCTCACACAACAGGATCTGGGGTCCAAAAAATTGGATGAAAATGGGGCTATAAACAGCATTATTACAGACCAACAACAGTATTTGGTTCTTCAGAACTTATACCATGGTTTCAGCCGTCCTAGTATATTGGACATCAAGCTAGGTTCCAAATTGACGGACGATAGTGTGACCGACCCTGAAAAAATCAGGCGTCTTCAAAAAGTTTCTGACGAAACCACTTCGGGCTCTTTAAGTTTCAGAATATGTGGAATGAAATTGTATAATGGAACCACTTCTTTGAGCACATCCCAATCCGTACCTAGCAGCATATTTCCAGGAATGGTAAAAACAATCAAGTTGACGCAAGATGGCGACGATACGTACCTCGAGTTTAACAAGATTTTTGGCCGGTCTTTAGATGCAAAAACTGTACCTTCTGCCCTCAAACTATTCTTTTCAAATTACTTCACACAAGCTGGAATACTATCTAGTCCTGGACAAGCTAGAGGTATAATAAACAAGCTATTGGACGTGTTCCTTAATCGTCTACAATTGCTCTATAACTGCTTGTTGGACTACGAAATTCGCATATTCTCAGGGTCTTTATTGTTCACTTTTGAAAATGACTTACAACGATGGGGAGATATCGATTCTATTATAGAAGATGACGAAGCTTACGACCAAGTAGATCCATTGATAAGAGATCCAATAATATCAATTGATGATGATGATGATGATGATGATGATAATGAAGATGACGACAATGATGCAAATGAAACAAAGCATTTGGTTCCTTTGAGCAGCTTGAACTTGATAGACTTGGCTCATGCTAAATTTGTTAAAGGAAAAGGCTACGACGAGAATATAATAAAAGGAATTGAGAACTTGATAGAAATCTTTGAATCATTGATACAGGAACTAAACCAAGATTAATTGAATGTTTTTGTTAATGAAGCTGATGATATTTATATATATATATATATATATATATATATATAATGTCATTTAATTAAAATACATGTTGTCTCACAACCATTTCAATACCCATTAAATTTTGTATGAGTATGAACTTTTGGTAGGACTGGAATATGAACAAGGCTATGACTCCTAACTTAAGATAACAACTTGGTGATCTTACCAATAGCAATGGTAGTACCTTGATCTCTCAAGGTAAATCTACCCAATTGCGGGTAGTCAGCATATGTTTCGGCACACACAGGCTCGGCGGCTTCCAAAATAGCAATGATCTTCATACCCTTCTTGGCGAAAGCTGGTGCTTTCTTGGACTTTCTGTTCGTACCCTTCTCTAATTTGTGCTTCAATTCAACAAACTTAACTTCTTCAATTGCTGTATGTAAGTGCATGACACACGAGAAACCGTTAGATAAAATGGACTTCAATTCAACAATGGCAATTTGTGCTTCGAATCTGGTCACGGTCTTGACTGGGTTCTTGGTGGAGGTTAAAACATAACCTTGCGATAAATCTTCTTCTTCTACACCTCTAAGCTTTAATCTCACTTGTTCTCCACAGTATGCAGCATCACATTCTTGTTCGGTTTCATTATAAATTGTAATGACTTCAACAGTGGTTTTGTTAGGCATCAAAATCAAGTTACCGTTCTTCTTGACGTGCCCAGACTCGATCTTACCTTCAACAACGGTACCCATATCCTTCATCTTACCAGAAATTGGCAACATGAATGGTGCATTGACCTTACGGTTCACGGTTTCCATATTGTCCAAGTATTCCAACAATGATGGGCCAGTGTACCATGGACAATCCTTAGGGTCAACCCTGTCCTTCAATCCAGAACCAGTGTAACCAGAGACTGGCATGAAAACAATATCTTCTTTGGCGTAACCAATTCCCTTCAAGAACAATCCCAATTTAGTGGTACAGTCCTTGTAACGATCTTGGGACCATCCCACGGTAGAGTCGTCCATCTTGTTGACCACAACAATGATCTTGTTGACACCTTGGGTCTTGGCCAATAATGCGTGTTCACGGGTCTGACCACCCTTTTCGAAACCGGTTTCGTATTCACCCTTTCTAGCTGAGATGACTAAGATACCCACATCGGCTTGGGAAGCACCACCAATCATTTCAGAAACGTACATCTTGTGTCCTGGGGCGTCCAAAATAGTGTATCTTCTCTTGTCAGTTTCAAAGTAAGCCTTACCGACCTCAATGGTCTTACCGTCACTTCTTTCTTCCTTGTTGGTGTCCATGACCCATGATAAGTACCAACCTTGTCTACCGGCATCCTTTGCTTCTCTTTCGTACTTGTCGACGGTACGCTTGTCGACCGAACCGGTCAAGTACAAGATGTTACCACCCATGGTGGACTTACCCGCATCGACGTGACCCATGAAAATAATAGAAACATGCTCTTTTCCTCCAAACATGTCGTTGACAATCGATTCGTCAACTTGGTCTTCTTGTTCTTTGGCAACGACATCGGCTGTGATTGGTGCTGGAGATGATTCTTTGGTAGAAGAAGAGGTCTTAAGGGCAGTTGGGGCGGCGGCTGGAGCAGCAGCTGGGGTTGGAGCAGATGCTGGAGCAGAAGCTGGAGCAGAGACGGCAGCAGAAGCGGCAACAGCAGCTACTGGGGCGGAGGCTGGAGCAGCGACTACTGGGGTTGTTTCCTTTTCAGCAGTTTCTGGTGCTGGGGTACTCTCCTTAGAAGCAGGGGTAGATGATTCCTTGGTGGCCAATTTTATGGTAGGCTTGGCAGCGTTGGCCAACTTGATATTGGAGCTGCCTGTCAAAAGAACCTTTTTAGGTTTGTTTAACGAAGCTTGCGAGGCAGCAGCTTGTTTCTGGTAGTCGGCTAATGACATACCACCAGTGGCACCGGCAGATTGTGCTGAAGGGTTATACGCTTGGTATCCTCCTCTGTTGTTATTATTATTATATCCTCCTCTGGCATTATTGTTGTAGCCTCCTCTGGAGTTGTTATTGTTGTACTGTTGGTAACCTCCTCTGTTGTTGGCATTGGCGTTGTATCCTTGGTACTGTTGGCCTGGGGCTTGGTACACTCCTTGTGGGGCCTGGTACTGTTGTCCTTGTGGAGCCTGGTAGTAATTCTGGGCCTGGGGTTGGTAACCTTGAGCCTGGCCTTGTCCCTGATAGTTGTAACCACTAGGCTGGAAGCTTTGATACTGGCTGAATTGTTGTGGAACAAAAGCAGAGGCGTTGCCAGCACTAAAGTTGGGCTGTTGCTGTGGCTGCTGCTGCTGCTGTGGCTGTTGTTGGTCGTCGAGAGACGAGTTTTGGAACTGTTGATTCAAGTTTTCGGTGTTGTCAGACATCTTTACTTGATTTTTTTCCAATGGGTCAAAAAACGCTATTTCTGGGGGAATTCACTGGTTCAAACGGGATTCAGGTAGTACTGTTCTAGGAGAGTACTACTGTGTGTTATTTGGCGAGTGATTCGACGTTTTTTTTCACTGTTCTAGCGTTGGAAAGTGTCGATACGAATCTTAAATGATTTTTTTCTGCTAGCAAACCACGAAAATTTTTTTAACTTTTTTGAGCTTTACACGTGCAGAGTATTGGTGGGGTGAGATGGAATGCTTAACCATAAATACTTGGGGTTTGAGGGGGTTTATGTTGTATTTGAGTACTGGGCTGGGTATTTAAGGAGAAGACGGTAGGTATGGAGTTTTTTTTGTGGTTTTAGCATAAATATTGGAGGAATTGACTAGTGGTCTATTCTGTGATCTATACATAAGGTTCTCTCATAGTTGAGAATAGTATGGGCACATAGTTAAGACAAGCTGAAACACTATTCAGTTACTACACTTGATCTAGGTAATTACATGTATACGTTTCGTTTATTCTTCTCAATGTACTATCCAGTATATTGAAAGCTGTTCTGAGTCCTGATAATAATTTAGCATAGTATGAATCTATTGAACGATAAAGAATGTATGTGATAAAACGTCCAGAGTACGAGGAGGGTGAGATTGATTTTTGATTTCAACTTTTAGGTAGTTTGAATTGTCAAAATTTTGCCGAAAACCAGTTCTAATTCTCAATCGAGTGCTTCTGAAACTAAATATCAGAACCTGACCAATTGAGTCATGCGTCAAGGTATAAATTTCAGTTCAAAGTTCGCTTTCAATGCTATGTCCAATCCTCAGTTCAAACTTCTTGCGGTCTCAGTAACCTCAGTTTGAATCAATTTTCATCCAATACACTTGTTTCACCCACTAGTATCAATACTCCTAAAATTGTCAACTTTATACCATGCACCTTTTTTCTTTCAAATCTTCAACACTTATTTTGCACTTCTTGCATTTGATCTTGCACTGTTTTGCTCTCATTCATACCGCTCAATCGTCATTGACATCCATTTTTTTCTCTCTCCAAATGTACTTTCATAAACCTCTAACTTCTTTTCTTCATCTTTTCTCAAATCTCCTTCAATTAGCTCCAGGATTTGCTTCTATTGTCTCCATTTTTGTCTAGTTTCAGCCTCGTCTATACGCGTTTCACTCTTGTGGTGGTTGATCTACCACCCTCTCCCAGCCCTCCACATCGATCTTATCCCAGTTCAATTCTCGTAATCCCATCAACTCATCGGGATCGGTTCGGGAATCCTTCCAGGCCTGGAACTTTTCCCGTAATCCGTTCCGAATCTTGGCTCGAAATACCTTGACTCCATTAATTTGCATCAATTGAATAATTATCACCACTGCAACAACGACCGCCAATAAAATCGGCCAGAGCCGGCGCCGATTTATAAGTCTCATTATGTAAGCAGCCTTTTAGTTTTCTTTGCCCTTTGCCCTTTGCCCTTTCCAGGTGTACGAGCTACCGTTTGGTGTGTCTGGGATTGTTGTCGACGAGGCTTTGATTCATGTTTAACTCTTTCGAGGTTTACTATGGGGACCTTTGTCACGTGCATCTCCTCGATCTTCTTAATTACATGTGCTTTGGCCTGCATATAGTGTGTATTTATAGCTTTTACTTATGTGTCCTGCACACAGGCGAGCACGGAGTTGTCCTGCAGATATTTCGAAGCGTTGTCCTGCAGATACTGTCAACCACCGGATCTCACCCACTTGACGTCACCTGACCAGATCTTATCGGAACAACTAGCAATACAAGACTAGGTCCAAGTTAACAGCACCTACAGAAGAGATAATCAAAATCTAAAAAGTGCAGATTGTAGCCAGCAATCACATTAGTATACTCAGCTTTTTTTAGCCGAAAAATACCCACTATTGAGTCCTTTTACACCAGCTGCTCACCTCTAAATGTCCCCATAGTGCGCTTTATAATCGCTCGACACTCCGATCGCATATTCCCACACTTAACAATCTCCACTTCTTCCCCAGACCCTCGTTAAGCCGCCCATCACGCTACAACAGGCGCCAATTGACCAAGTAGGATTAATTAAACAGAGGAGACGATCCAAACGCTCTTTTTTTGGGAAACGTACGACAAAATCCGACAGAATACAGTCAACTAAAACCAGTGCCATAGTTAAGAGTCTACACAAGAAAAGGCAATCAACACTGATTCAGAACATCAACAACACGTTGAAACTTGATACAGAACTACAGGATTTATGAACTAAAGGTATTGCTCATCGACTCTTGATAGCTTTTCATTTCTGTATCAATTGACTTTTAAAACGTTTTATACTTACTTTCACTATTCATACATTTGAATCCATCGATATTGTTGAAGCTTTCAATTCTAAACAGAAGTTCAACCCCCATTCATTGTTCAATCATTTCATCAAACATATTCTAACGTTCTTGCACCTTCTACTAATTCCGCTCGTTAATCTCCAATATGCCCATATTCAGAGAGCGTGCTTACACTTCTGTGACCGTCAAAATCAACCAGATTGTCGAATCCAACAGAGACGATATCGACGATTCTCCTGAACTCTTTTTGTCGCAACTCCTCGAGTTGGTCGAGCTCCAAAGCTCAGGTCCCTCTGAATGCGCTCGTGCAATCCGTAAAAAGATCAAGTACGGAGAAGTTGCAGAACAATTCCGGGCTTTACAAGTCTTGACCCTTTTGATTTCCAATTCTGGGCCCAAAGTTGGTCCAATAATTGCCAGAGATGATAAGCTTATAGACGTTTTGAAGGGCATTCTTAACGGTAATGGTAAAGCTGGTGATGGTGCACCTTACTCCAAACGAGTACAGCAACAGACCCAAGGAATTGCTTTGGAGTGGAAGAATGAATTAGATGGTTTAGATGGATACAAATACCTCGCAAGTCTTTGGCAAAATATCCCAAAGTATAAGAACAAGGCATCACATTCTCATTCTCGTTCTCGTAGCACTTCGAGGCCCCAAAATTCAAACGTTTTTGAATCAACTCTTGATGACGAAACGGTATCATCTGCAGACAGTCTCTCTCCAAGACCGCCAGCAAAATCCCCTAAAGCTCCTCCACCACGCCCAGCTGCCACATACGATCCAGACTTAAGACACGAACGCAAAAAGCAACAAGGCAAATGGAGTTCAACTGGAAAGAAGAAAAAGTCAAAAAAAGGAAACAAAAAGTACGCCGACTCAGAATACAAAATTCCTCAAATCAACTATAAGGTCGAGGCTCCAAGAATCAGAGGTGTGATATCTGATACACATACAAATACCACAGCTTTGGCCAACCTCTTGATACTTTTATCAGAAGGTGAGTCTCCGTTAGATGACAAAAAGATTGGTGAGGTATTTGAGAAGTGTAGATCCAACAGGAGAAAGGTATTGAGATATTTACAATATGTTGGTGCGGGTAGCAGTGAAGAAAAAGCAGCACTGGATGCATCCATGGATGAGGAGTTTTTGGGAAGTCTCATTGAGGCCAACGAAAAGTTAGTTGAGGTATTCAAGAAATTCGATATAAAGTGTGGGTATACCGAGTCAAACCCTGCACCAGAAATTGAAGAAGAAAGTAGTGAGGAGAGTTATTACACCGATGATTCCTCGGATGAAGAAGAAGACGATGCGGTCGGGTCTGCCTCGGATAGATTACAGGATATCTCCATTGGTTCTTCATCTGCTTCACAAAGAAGTGCACCCCCACCAAGACCTGCCAAACCTGCAGCACTTAGACCTGAGAAACCTCCAAAACCAACTTCTCTCGTAAATCCTCCTCGTCCGCAGCTTGCCAAGCAAGATACGAACACTAGTGCGTTTAGTGATCCATTTGGAGATCATAAAGGGGCAGATAAATCGATATACGATTAGCTAATTTGAAGAAGAATTAGTCGAAAAACTCCCCAAACGCTAATGATTGTTCACTATGAGTTTATCCTTTGGTTTTAGGAGTATCTTTTTCACTCTTATAATGATTGTTTTAAAGTTAGTTGATTTATTCAAATTTGTTGAATGTTCTATAACTGATGTATCTATAATTTTTACTATTCAATTTATTTAATGGTCATCATCAATATGGCTTTTTCTTCTTTGTCCTTGCTCTGGTTTCACCGGCAGCACTTCCTGATTCTTTCTTTAGAATTAACTCAACGTTCTCATCGTCATGTTTCTCCTTTGTCGTTTTGTTTTGATTCTCTTTGTTATCAACTGGTCCCTTCGATAAGCTGTAATAAAGAGCGCCAGCAAAAACCAAGAATGTGCCAATTATTCCATTGGAACTGAAATCGTTTTCAAACCAAAGAACACTGATGATAAGACTGACGAATTTTCTCACCAATAATACGATAGACACCGTCAATGCAGAGGTTTTACCAGCCAAAAAGCTAACTCCTCGAATACACAAGTATTGAGAAACCATGTTAATTGCAAGACTGACGGTTTGTTTATGCAAATGAATATCATCAAGAATATGGTAAGATTGAGTATCGGACCAGATAGTTAAAAATTCTTCCTTTAGGCTGGTTGCCACTACGGCGAAGAGTGGGAGTGCCAAAAAGTGGGTATAGAATAGACTCTCTTTCCATTGGTTTCCGTATTCTTTGTAGAGTTTTTCATTGTAAAGACTCATGAACGAACCAACGATCGAAAGCAAAAGTAGGAGAACAATTCCTACGATAAATTTGGAATCAACCGATTCTGACTTGAGGTCACTGGTAGATGGAACTGTTGCCAAGATTGTACCAGCTGTGATAATTATAGCCGAAAAGACCTGGTTTTGAGAGTATCTTTTGTCGGCGAATAAGTAACCAATAATCATGGTTACCACTGTTGAAGAAGACCTGAAAACCGTGTGTAATGGAATTGAAATATTGAATCTTAGCACCACATTATTTAACACAGAAGTACCAAAGAACATTGATACCAAAATGGACCATTTTTTGATGGGGATCTTGGACGGTTTCAACCATAGTCTGTCCCACGACGAGTTTTTGAAATCCGTATGCGAGGGATAGGTCATAAGCGCAATGAACACAAATTGACAGAAGGTAAAGATTATTCCAAGCGATTTGGACAGCTGGTTGGTGCTTAGAATATTCTCTAGCACAAATACGTTGACACAACATCCTCCAAAGAGTTGGTAGATAACCAAAATTGTATCTGAAAGACTAATGGAAATAGCAGAAGAGAGCATGATCAGATGGGCAACGAATAAGGTAAGTTAGCTATCAGTAGGTCTCTTTGTTTTCTTCGATATACCACTCTTTAACCAAAGAAGAAGCCAACAGATAGAATAATAATTCGAGTACTTTAAGAATCTTCAATTCAATTCTTTTTCAAACTGACTTTATAAGTCCCTTGTTTTCTGTTCTTGTCTTTGTTGCTGAGGTTTAACGTTGTTGTCTTTCTTTGTATTTGTTTTTGTTATCCTTTGTCTCGACTTTTTCACTCAATTCAAGTCCCTTTTCTTTCAAAAGATCACGTTTGTAATCAGAATCAAGGTCTCTATCAAAAACTCGTAGTTCTGGAGCTTCTTTCTCTCTTGATCCTTGTACAACTCGCCTTTATTCTTGTTCAATGGAATCAGCTTCTGTGATGAGTCTAAATCCTTCAATTCTTGACGTATTTTTCGGCCTTTTTCACCAATAAAAAGCCCTTGTTAACTGGAGATCGTTTAGTCAAAAGTGACATTAGATCTACGGCCTGGTATGCTTGAAATGCCGCTTCAATGTGTGGTCAACAGTGGTCGCTGCTCTTATTTCTTATAAGCCGCAAATAGTTGTGCACCCAAAAATCCGGTTATCGCAGGTTCATACTGATTCGCACAATTAGCACAGGTTTCTTACGAAAGGGAGACAATCATAAACTAATCTTATTCTGCTTATACCCACAGTTATTTCTACCAAAATACAACTTGCACACAAACTAATACTACCATTGGAAAGCCGCGACTTCTACCATTCCAACGTACTAAATAAAGTTTCAAAATTCATTGTTGAAGTTCGATTTTTCATGGAATAACTCCCAGTCTACCCCAGATCATCAAACCCAACTTAGTCAATGAATCTGAGCCTCAAACTGAACCATACCGAGTACCAGCCGACGTTTATCAAGGCCTCCAAACTGAATCTTCCTTCCATAGAGTCTTTCCGGCTCGATAAAATCGTCAATACAGCTCTAAAATTCGAATCTCAGCAAGTGATAGATCAAATACTCAATGTGACAACAAACTACCAAACAGACCTCAGGTTGGAGATCAAGAAATCGCTAGCGATAGAACAGAAGATCCAGCTCAAGAACATCCAGATTGCAAAACTCATCAACTCTTTGAATCACACGGTGACACATAAAAAGAAGAAAATCAAAAAGATAGTGACTCTGAAAAATGCACCCGATGACATGCAAAACTTGATGGACCAAGAGATCAATGAGTTATTGATTTCCACGGTTGAGATCGGAGAGGTGATGCGAGACTTGGGAGAAAAAATTACCCACATTGATCAAAAATTGGGGAGTAATACGTTGAAACTGTACCCTAATCTTGAAAGAGTTGTGAAAAAAAGAACAAAAGAAGAAAGTGCTAGAGAGGACAATCAAGAAGGTGAGACTAATACATGTGATGCTAACGGTGATACACAATCCACCGAGTCAATTGCAGAAACTAATGTGATACACGACGAACCGAAAAATGATATTTCGATAAACAATAAGGGGAATGAAGAGCACAGATTGAATGGGAATACAGACCATGATCTCAATGGGATACAAGACTATGGTTCCAGTGGCAATAATGGCCATATCAAGAAAAACAACTCGTCATCATCTCCAGATTCTCTTTCCAAAACAATCACACCTACCCATAGTCCCACTCAAGAACAATTGCTGTTAAATGAGCCGGCTCAACTCAGTCCCGAAGATTTTGAAGCATTCTTATCCTCAAGCATTCACAAATTCCGCCAGATCCAAAGTAAAAAATACGAATTACTTGACCCATTCAGAGACCTCAATTCTGTCTCTACCAATGATGAAAATAAGCCACTAGAATACAAGCTCCAACACCAACACAACCCTTTACAATTGCTTTATTCATCACTCATCACCGGCTCATCAGCATCACCCTTTTCCAACTCTATGACTAAATCGAACCACCCATTTCCTTCCATCATAAGTGTCAAGTCGCCTGCCACAATTAAGCTGACCCTTCAGACATCTCATTTTAAGAAGTTACGTATCAATGGGTCGCCCATAACTTCAGAGACTTTCAGAAAGTTGAAGGCAGAGAAGTGTCCTTGCAAAGATGAGGGACTGAAGTTGAAGGAGTCTGTGGATGGTTTGATGGATGAGGATATTGGTATCACCGATAAGATAGATGGAAATGGAAATGGACATGATACCGGAATTGTACTTGAAGGCGATGATATTCTAATTTATGATTCTTCTGCTTTGAATGATAATACCTCCAAGGGAAAACGCAACCATCGTCTGAAATCACTTTCGCCAGCTAAAAGGGCATTGACTGAATCATTGATGCTTATAGATAACCTTAGACTCAGCAGTGATGAAGATACCTGGGGATCCTCGGGGTTGAACACAGAGACTGAGGATGACGGTTCGGAATTGGTTGAGGATCCCATACTATCTTCGGACTCCAGTGACAGTGAATCAGACTCTCTGGAATCAGGCAATGAACCCAATGCTCATATTGCAAGCACCAACGAATATTATACATCGTTCAAGAAACAACTAAAGAAGAAGAAGAAGTTAGAAAGATCAAAGAAACACAAGGAAAGTAAGCACCACAAGGATTTTGAGACAGAAGCCTCACCGACCCCGAAACATCAGCCTTCTCATCATAAACTCAAACCCAAAAGATCCATTCTTAAGACCAGTATCAGTGCTAAAAGTTTCCCGAAAGCTCCCAAGAAAGTGCAGACTATAGTCGAAAATCCAGACTTCCATTCCCAGTACAATAGTGAAAGAACCGGGATATCGGCGGTGAATAATACTTACGACTCCACCGCAAGATACGAGACTTATAATATCACTGCCAGTGGTACCATTTTGAATAGCGGTTCGAAATCAAAGGATGGTCACACTAGTCTAGAAGAGGAGATCGAGATTGGAACTAGAGACAGTTCTAGAGATGACGATGATCAAAGTATTCTCTCCATCACGAAATTGAAGGAATATATAGAATGAAAATAAACAAAAGGTGGGGAACTTATAATAAGCAGCCCCGATGAATCATATGACTTTCTGTGTAATGCAATGTATATTAGTATGGGTTATATCCAAAGTTGGGTATGTTGGTCCTTAGAGTTCTTATTTATAAATAGTATATCTTCAAAACCATAGATCTATGGAACATTATTGTGTTCACAGGACGAATGCTCATCGACATGTTGTTGACAGTTAGGTGCAAAGGTGGGAAAGAACAAAGGTAGTGGTAGTAATTGGCAATAAAAATATAGGAACGATATGAAATTCTCAAAACCACAATCCTTCAAATCATGAAATTTTTGAATTTCCTTAGCTCGTTTTGCTATGATTGATTCTGAACTCAATCATTCATAGAACAATAGCTTTCAAATATTGTTCTTGTCTTCTAGCACCCTAGAAATTATGAAGACATCCCATGATACTCTGGCGTGTAGTATAAGTTGCTATCGCACCTTCAAAGATCAAGGTTCCAGCTAAGTTAGCCATATCCAGAAAAACCACAAGAACACAATCCCAAACACTACCAACCACATTCTCCACGTTATTCCCGCCTTCTGGCTCATCACCACCATCTTGTTATACGTGTTCTTTAACGTGACCTTTCCCTTCTCAAACCCATTGGTGATTTCATCATTCAACTTGATCAGCTTGTTGATCTCAGTCCCCATCTTGACACCAAGGTTCTTCAACATCGCCACCTTCTGCCCCATACTATCCATCTCGTCGTTGTTCTGTGACTCTAACAGCAGCAAGTACGATTCATTATGTTTGGCCAGTGGAGCTGCAACCTTATCATACGGCGACCCGGTTCGAGATGGCGGCTTAGTCAGCGGCGATGTAAATAATTGTGTTCTTAGGTCTCTTTGATGTACGCCTATGGCGGAATGACGCGAACTCATGATATGTGTGTGCAAGAAGAGTGTTGTTGGCAGTGTTGTTACTTCAACTCAATCGAAATACGTGGTGTACCTGGACTGTGTGCAGGAGTTTGATCTGGTGAATGACAGGCGTCATGTGACTAGTCATGTGATACCCAGCACAGATCATTCAGGGTTCACCACAAAGATCTTGATAAGCTGATATTTTGACCCTTACTCTTGACGGAATTTTTGGTAGCAAAGACGGTACATCTTTGTAGAAATCTCCTTAAATTAGCTGCAGTTATTGTAACCCAGTTCCATCCACTTTCGTAGCTAATTTTCCCATTGACTCAATTCATCCAGATATAGCGCTACACAAATACCTCACCAAAGTAGATGTTCACAAGAATTCGTATACTTTCTAACAATAAAAGCCCGTTATACAACCAAAGCTAAATGTCAATACTCAGCTTGATTTTGTTACTGACCCGTTGACAATGACTTGAGGTACGTAGATCTCGTAATTTATCTGTTCCTCAATAGGCGATTCTGTAGATAACATCCATAGTTAACAGTCCCATATGGCGGTTCCAGAATGAGCAACTTAATAGTACTAGTTGAAGAAAGTGGCCCAATTGGGATAGCTGGCCAAATCGGGACCGTTTTCGGATTGGGAAATACTAAGTTACGAGAGTGGAAGGTTTTGGGTGCAAAAAATAAATTGACAGGTTTTTGCACCCTAAAGCGTACGAGTATCCTATTTGGGGTGTAGGTCTTGTTTCAGACTTGATAGAGCCTGGCCGTGTAGAGTAGAATACTCGATTTGTTTAAAAGATCCCGTTTTCCCCCTTCTTTCAAAATCTTTTCAGTCCTCTTTCTTCACCAACCAACCTACCAAATGTCCACTATTACCACTTATCCTTCTGCCTTATACACCACCGGTGCCGCCACTAACGCTACCGCGGAGCTCCTCCCTACCTCCCTCTTGGTTGAGGTTGGAGTTGAGCTTACCGCGTGTGGACCTTGTCCACAAAACATTGCCCCCGTCAACCAACTCTGTGGGGACAACAATGACCTCGGCGCTTCGAATGTTACTGAACTTGGAAAGGGTCCAGAGAAGAGGAAGAGAACCAGGAGATCTAGGAGATCTAAGAGATCTAAGAACTCCAAGGATCAATTGATTGTGGCTCCCGAAATCTCGGTTGCAGCCCAATTAATTGCACCTGTTCCTGTTCTTTCTATCAAGACCACTGCCTTGGAAATTAGCGACACTGAGGTTAGTGCTTTGTTTGACTATTGCGATTTCCAAAGAGAACTCACTCCGCCAACCGACTTGAGTGAACTGGAACCTCAAACTCCAGATCAACCCAAGAAAGTAGTCATCTTAAACGATTTGATTAATCAATTGGTTGAGGACAAACCAAGATTCTGCGAGTTCAGAAGAACAAAGACCGCTCCAGAAGTTAAATCCAAAGACTTTTTTGCTTCTACTAGTCATCACGCTAACGCTACTGAAGCTGCCTCTACTTTTGTTTCTTCTCCTCCTCCTGAAGTTGAAGCTCAACCTGAGCATCCAATTGAATTGGAACAACCGAAGGAATCGGAAAAGATCTCAGAAACCCAAGCTGCCTTGGTCACTGAACCAAAACCAAAACCATTCAGATTCCCTATCATGAGAAACTCAACATTAAGATCAATTTACGCTCCTCAAGTCAATCCAGATGAACCAATCAACTTCCTCGAGCAAAACATCAAAGCTTTAAATGTCTTGAAAGGAGAAGAGAGGGTACAAATCATGGGTCTTCTCAAAGTCAAGAGAGAAGTCACAGAAGTCACAGAAGTCAATGAAGTCACAGAAGTCAGCCACGTCAATGAAGTGAATGAAGTCATGGAAGTCAATGAAGTCAATCAAGTCAATCAAGTCAAAGTCACACAAGTCACAGAAGTCGCAAAAGAGGTCGCAAAATTTGCACCCAAAAAAACCAAGTCAAGAAGACACAGAACCAGAACGAGAAAGTCTAAAGCAATTCCCCAAGCTCAAGAAGCAAAGGTAACTGAGATTCTTCCAGTAACCCAAGAGTCTCAACAAGTCATCACCTCAAGCCCAACATGGGCCGACATGTGTGCTCAAAGCGACCCAGTCAAAGAAGTCCAAGTAGTTGTTCTTATTGAAAAGATTCAAAAAGAGCCAGCTACCACTGAACCAGAATTAACCTGGGATGACTTATGTGACTTTGAGACAACTAAAAGCTGGGCTGAAATGTGTGACTTTGAATCCTGCCAAACAAAAATTAATCCAACCATTGTGAAGAACACAATCAAAGAAGTTCAACCAATCCAAGAAATCCAAGAAACTGCTCCAGTTGGACAAGTTGAAGATAATTTACAAACAGATGATTCAAACACCGAGATCTCTATTCCCACCAAAGAACCGGCCAATTCTGACGTGGAAGTGGAATCAAAGACACTGGAACTCCCTGTCAAATTATCAGAACCAACTTTGGAGATCAAAACTATTGTTTCATCTCAACCAGAAGCTTCATGGACAGCTGTATCTAGCACGAACGAAAACGGTAAGACCAAACAGAAATCCAAGAGATCCACCAAATCAAGATCCAAGAGACAGAACAAAAAGAAGTTCTCAGCTTCAAAGTAGCACCTCTAGTGATTTTACCCAGACTCTAGCCTCAAGTACGAGTATTTGGGTCTGGAAAATTCACTGAGAGACTCGGCTGGTGCACTTTTGATGGTTGCAAAATTTGATTTTTAGTTATGGATGGTTTTGCATTAGTTATAGATATTTAATAGACTTTTTCATAAAACAGAGTAGATAAGTAATCAAAACGAGTTAGTTCTTTTAATCAGAAGTTTGTTTATGAATCTAGCACGTACTGGTGATACCTTGGGCGATCAGATGAGTATTACTGGGTGTAACAAGTACATCAAAAGTGACAAAAATTACAACCATTTTGATATGTATCGTGTTCGATGGGTACTGGCTACAAACTGATTGATTTTAGGATTCTTAATGCCAATTCCACGAGTCTTTAACTCCTCACCTTCAAACATTGGTTATGGTCTTCCTTAACAGCTGCAAAATTCAATTGATGTAGTCAATAGTTACCACAAAATCCTCTGATTCCCACTGTAAAAACATTCACTCTAACATTCAAATGGATCCATACTTTTGGCCCGCTACCCAGTGTCCCTTTACATTTTTTCTACTTTTATATTGCCTTTTCTTAACTCTCTACTTGCCTCTATACCCTCTTTCTGATCAGCGCACGACCCATCATGATTACTAAAACTGTAGATATATTTAAGAAATATCACCATTTCTACTCCATCAATCACCCAAATCCCACAAAAATTACACTAATGGACACCCAGGAAGTTCCATTATCGTTGAAAAACGTCAGGCACGTTATCCTCATTCTTTCCGGGAAAGGAGGCGTGGGAAAGTCATCGGTTACGACCCAAACAGCACTTACTCTAGTATCCAAAGGGTTCAATGTGGGGGTTCTAGACATCGATTTGACGGGACCGTCGCTCCCTCGGATGTTTGGTGTGGAGAAGAAACAAGTCCATCAGTCCACGGCCGGATGGGTGCCGGTTTCAGTGTATAATAATGCCGAAGACCCCATAGTTGATGGTAAAAAGGCTAGAGGAAACCTCTCGTTGATGTCCTTGGGATTCTTACTAGGAGACAGGAACAACTCCGTGGTGTGGAGAGGACCCAAGAAGACGGCTATGATTCGTCAGTTCTTGAAAGATGTATATTGGAGCGGGGGAGACAAAGGAGCGCCTTTGGATTACTTATTGATAGATACTCCTCCAGGAACCTCTGACGAACATATAGCCATTGCAGAAGAACTCAGGTGGGCGCTGCCTATAGATGGAGCTATCATAGTGACAACGCCACAGCAGGTGGCCACAGCAGACGTTCGGAAAGAAGTGAACTTTTGTAAGAAGGTGAACTTTAATATCTTGGGAGTGGTGGAAAACATGAGTGGATTTATCTGTCCTCACTGTTCGGAATGTACGAATATCTTTCTGAGTGGAGGCGGGGAGGAGCTCAGTAAACAGATGGATTTGAAATATTTGGGGAATATTCCTATTGATCCCAACTTCGTGGAAATGATTGAGATGCAAGATAATGAGGCCAATGTGGGGGGTAAGAAATTGATAGATTTGTATCAAGATAGTGAACTAAAACCGATTATGGAGGGAATTATAGATAACGTTTTGGAGCAGGAACTACCATCAAGAATCTAGGAATACTAGGCAGGAAGCTGAACAAGAAACTTTACATGCAAAATGTCAAAAATTATAGAACCTCAAGAATACGATAAAGAAAAAGAGAAGACGAACCGTTTCACATAAAATATATGACTTTACTACGTCTCACTTTACACTCAATTTTCATTAACAATAAGCTTGAAATAGCTCAAACCTACTAATATTCTCTATTGTACTTTGTATTTGAATACATACTACCACTAAGTGAACAAAGACAACTGCTTCGTCCAGAAGAGTGGCTAAAAAATCTCATCTTCGTTATGTGAAGATTCTCCTATCTCCTTACTTTCTCAAGATCTATACGGACACTATTGGGAATGTTCCTTAGACTCGCTATAGAAATCATTTTAATAGACAGAGCCACGATATGGGGTAGACTCGGCATATGATCACCCTGGGTTACTGTCATATCATTGGCATCTCCATTAATCTATAGTTCCATAGATTAATCAGCCCCATAAACCCCAAAACCATACCGCTTCCTCATTAATTCACTCCACTGACCTTCTTCCAGTTGAGCACCCTCTTTCTTATATCCGCAACTGTCTGCTGATTGACATTCAACTTCTTGTCCCACATCATCTTCTGGTAATCATCCCCATGCTTCTCATAAAGAGACTTACACCAATCAGCCTCTCTTTCCGAAATGGTTCTTTCTTTCTTGATCTGTGAATGGAGAAGCGAGTATTCTTCCAATTGTCTGATAACATTGGGGTTTTCCGGCTCTTCTTCCACTTTTTCCTCAGTGGAATTGGCAATCTTCTTGGTTCCATATATGACTTTGATAACTTCGTTTGTTTCCGGATCTCTGATCAATCTGGCTTGACCTTCTGGAATCTTGGCTGGATCTTCTGTTTGTTCGATATCCTCCACACTCACGTTCTTTTCGTTTTCCAACGCTCTCTTGGCCCGTATTTCCGTCAACGTCTCCACCTTCTGTTCCTTTCCTCCGGCCAAGTCTCCGAGTTTGGCTCTCAACCCCAATCTTTTATAATTCTGCTGTAAAGTCAAGGACTTGTCCCAGTTGGCCATTATGATGGGGTTTGTGGCTATATTGATGTTTCTTTGTTTGTCTTTCAATCGTCTGGTGTTCTTCTTGATCGAAGATCTGGCCATCTTTCTCTTTCTTACGGACGTCATGTTGTTGTAGCTTGTTTAAGGGTGAAAAGGGTGTTTTGGGAAAGTTGCAAAGTATAGAAATTTTGATGAGATGACTTGTTTAGTGAAAAAAGACGGTTGTGTGCACCGGTTGTCACGTGGGTGATTTGTTTCGGCCTGTATACAGTTTAGATATCTTCATCCTGCACACACGCCTACTACGAAGGTCTGTTCAGTATCAAGACTAACATACATCTTAAAGTAGCTATTTAGACAACTATTCGACTCCAGCCAATACTCACTTCTCTTATCATTTCAAAATTAAGCTCAACTTGGTTTGATAATGATTTTTTTGGTACATTTATAGCCGATATTCGTCGTCTGGAATACAATTCTTTCATTTAAAACACGATTGTTTGAATCTCTTCATCTTAAATCGTTTCCCACCTTTCACATTTGGTTCACAGTTGATATGCAATTTCCCTAACCAAAATTTCTCTTCAAACGGTGCAACCGATCAAACAATTTTTAACAATTTCTGATAAATCAACTTATTCTTCAGTAATAACTGGATGGGATGGTTCGGAGGATGCATCACCGTCACCTCTTGCTCCTCTAGATCCCCCTCTTGCTCCTCTGAACCCACCTCTTCCTCTGAATCCTCCTCTACCTCTAGAACCCCCTCTTCCTCTCAGGGATCCTCTTCCTCCTCTTCCACCTCTGAAGCCTCCTCTGGGCTTGAATCCCGGCAAATTGGTTCTCTTGGCTGACACACGCAACTCTCTGCCCCGGAACTCCTTCCCGTGTAGCTCTTCAATGGCCCTGGTGACACTTTCGGCCTCTTCAAACTCCACATATGCGTATCCCTTGGGCAACCCTGTGTATCTGTCAAATAAAATGGTGACCCTCTCAATGACCCCTACCGCATGGAAGAAATTCTCCAATAACTCGGGAGTGGACTGGTAGTCGACGTTGCCAACATAGATGGATCTGGCGTCGATCTCTCGTTGTTCTGCCAATTCCTTCTCGCGTTCCTCTTCGGTTGGTCCAACATTGGTATCACCAGCACTAGTTGCAACCACAGTTGATTCTGGAACTGCAATCGACACGTCGGTGCCTTCCAAAGGTATATCTACAGGATTCAATTCTTCACTCATTTGTGCAAGGTTGTAAGAAACAAATCGGTT
Source organism: Suhomyces sp. yHQL142 (assembly GCA_030582675.1). NCBI lineage: Eukaryota > Fungi > Ascomycota > Pichiomycetes > Serinales > Debaryomycetaceae > Suhomyces > Suhomyces sp. yHQL142. The sequence continues at coordinate 95,041 of JAJMGU010000028.1, forward strand.
GGTTTATGAGTCGTGTTCTTCAACTGGGTTTGTTAATCACTTTTCAACTCCACTTCAACTTTTAAGGACCCGTCAATTGGCCAATTCTTTTTGGATTCGGTTCGTTATTCCGACGTACAAGTTGTTTGGCTCTTCAATGTGCGATTCCTCGAGGTTTGGCGGTGTTTCGCGTGGTTGTGGGTGTATTTTGCAATAGACGATTGGTAAAAGTGTAGTGTGATTTTGTCTCAGATTGATTTTGATTCTCACTTATTAACGTCTTTTTTCTAGTGAAGGCTTAGTATGGGCCAATCGTGTAAGTAAGGTGATTGTTACATAAAGGGGTTGGGGAGAGAGGGATGGGTAGTAAGGGAAGGAGAATAGACATATTCAATAGACACAGCAATGATATTCCCAGTTGTCTACTATTGACATTCTTTTAACTTATTGTATTATTAATGTTTTATTTCTCATACTTCTAAAAGAGTGTTAAAATGATCAGTTGATTGAGTAGTAAGTCCAGCGTTTCCTTAATAGCACACAATCTCGATAAGTACGCTTACTCGTTCTCCCTCTATTTTCCTAGTTAGCTTCGACAAATGCTCTATAGGTAGTAAAATCGTCAGATCCTGACTTTACTTCGACTTCAGCACCAGGTGCAACAAAGAAAACATATCCTGCCTTGACTTCAATAGGCTCTTCTCCCTTGATATTAATAGATCCAGATCCCTTGGTGGCAATCACAATCGAAGGTCCATCGAATCCATCGAAACTTTGTACGGCGTTGGACTTGTCAAAAATGGTTTGCAACACCGAAAATTCAGCAATAGGAGGATCATATAAAACTGACTTGGCAGCTTCACCTCTAGATTTAGCGAATGGCAAAAGAGGCATCTTCTGTTTCTCCACCGAGGCGTACGAGTAGGTCAACATCTCCACCAAGTTCTTCACGTCCTTGAATTTAGGGGTGAATCCTGCTCTAACAACGTTATCAGAAGCAGCCATACATTCGATAATATCTCCACTGATATAGGCATGAGGGTCCTTGGACTGGAGGAACATGGCTTCTCCGGACTTGAGGCCAACGTGGTTCAACAACAAACAACCACAGAATAATCCGATATCCTGAGGAAATTGCTTGTTTAAACGCACAATCAATTCGGGTAAACGAGGGTCAATGGCAGTGAAAATTTCTGGTTCACTGGCCACTCTGGCAACCAAGGAATCGGCTTTTTGTGCGATGACAGAGTCTTCGGTGTTCATCAACTTTCCAAACACTTCTTGCAACAATTTTCTGTTGGCAACATCGTCATCTGAGCCCACAGCAGCCTGAGGTTTGATACCAGAGACAAATTTTTCCACGAGATCTTTGGCAATAATTGAGTTCAACTCTGGGATAGTGGTCAAGGTCAGTGCAAGTTGGTCTAATGGCTTGAAACCACAGAACCCTTCGAAATCGGTGACGGCGATGGCCATCTCTGGTTTATGGTTATCATCCGGGTAATTCTTCGGGTCAGCGGCATGTAACTGTTTTCCCAAGGCCTTATCGGGGTGAGCTTGGATGGAGAGCACCTTTTCGATCGAAAGCACCTTGAACAAGAAGGGCAACTCTTTGTCAGAACCAAACTTGGAGATCACGTTGGGATGCAACAACGTGGATGGGTTGGAGGCAACCAAGGCACGCAAAGTCTCGCCCTTGTGGGGACCATCAACAGCAAGTGACGGCACCGAAGGATGAGTTCCCATCCATAACTCAGCGTAGGGCTTGGAGTCATCGATGGATGTTTTTGGGTTGGAAGACGCCGCAAACTGGGCCACGGCAGACGACGAGCCGATTTTGCCCCAGTCGTAGTTTTGATAGCCACAGTCGATTCTGAAGAGAGACATGGTTGGTTTGGTGAAGAAAGGTCAAGGTCAACTCCGAAGAAAAGAAGCAACGAAAAAAGATTATGATGTTGATGGTTCGTCAACGAACACGTTGAACGCGAAGGAAACAAACACGGGACGCGGTAGAGTGTATATGGGAGAGTGGGGAGGGGAAGAAAAGAGAAAGAGAAAAGAGAAAGAGAAAAGAGGAAGAGAAAAGAGGAAGAGAAAAGAGAGTAAGAGTAGTGAGAGGATAGGTGATATGGAGTAGAGGTAAAAGTGAAAGATATAGAGAGTATATAGAGAAAGGAAATTACCTTTCAATTCTAGTCGAAATCCATCTCATCTTCATCATTCAATACCATTGAGTTGTTCTGTTCCTTCTCTCTAATTTAAATCAGCCGTTTACTCAACCCAGCTCTCGAACCAGTAAGGTGAGTGCAATTATAAGACTGCGAATAACTAGATAAACATCAAAAGTTTTGATCTCTTTACCATCTCATTCATCTTTTTGCTCTATTACTAATCATGTCTTGGATAGAAACCTCCACTGGCAACAGGATCTCCAGTCTAGCCTCCATCTCAGGCTCCGACCATATCATGATCAACGGCCATTGCACAATCAACGAACATGTCGTTCTCCAGGGTGATGTTGATCTTGGTGAAACCACCGATCCAGGCCCAGCCATCCAAATAGGAAAGTACACCTACCTCCACCCTCATTGCCAGATCATCCCTCCCTTGGTCCTGGACTCGAAACAAGCACCAATCACTATCGGTGCCTACTGTATCGTGGGTGCCAATTCCATAGTACGACTGGCCAACATTGGGAACAGAGTCATCATCGAATCCGACTGTGTTGTTGATAATTTGTCCATCGTCTACGACTGTTGCGTGATCCGAAAAGGCACCGTGGTGCCTCCCAAGATGGTTATCCCTCCGTATAGTGAAGTACTGGGTGTCCCAGGTATCAACTTTAAGGTTGCTGAATTGAACAACTCATACAAGAAGCTGATTGAAGTGACAGCAAAGGAATTACACTTGCTAGGATAAACTGCCTCATCCGTTCACATGTATTAACAAAAGTTTATTTCAACCAACCAACCTACAAATAAATCATTTATTGCATTCTTGCAATCATGCGGACACCAAGGAGCTGGTTCTCTGGTGGTTGTCTGCCAATAAGCATACCAAAGACATTATTATTATACATTATCGTAAAGGGAACTCATGAAGAACTTTTATCAGTTATTATTGATGTCCTCCTAGTCCTTCTTCTCTGTAAATCCCAATATTCCAACATTGGGACTTGCACTTCCGCTACCCAAAACGACTCCCCGTCTTCTTCTTCTCCTAAGTCTTCTTATCACTGCTAGCACAAGCCAGATTGCCGCGATTAACCCAACGTACCCTTTGAAACCGTAATCATGCACGAAATCCATAAACTTCAAGGGTCCTCCGAATGGACTGCTCACAAGATTCTTGACTAATTGCTCGCCGTTTTGCAACTTCTCGTTCAAAAGTGAAAGTAACACTGGTCTCAAAGCTTTAGGTTCATTCTTCAATGTATTTCCTTCTACATCGCGGTCCCAGAAATACCTGTTATCTTTGCTGATAATAATAGTATCACCAACACTATACTTTGAGGGATCAAATTTCCAGCCTGACACTGCAGCAAAGTCTTCTTTCTTGTTAATATCCAAAAATGTAAAGAGAACAGCACCTTCTTCATACAAATGAGGGATGCTTCTTCTCATTTCCCTGATAATCGCAAGGCTATCAGCACCATCTTCTTCTAATTTCTTGACTTTTTCTGCCTTCTCGTCTCTTCGAGACAAAATATTCTGGAAGTGGTACAGCTTTCTCAAAAAGTCGTACTCATGTGCTGCCAACGAGATATTGTAAAGGGCCTCGTTTGTACCCTTGGCATCAAGAGGATCAACAAATGTCACCACCACTTTTTCTGATGCTTCATCGGTATTCTTATTGAAGTAGATGGGTAACAATTCAGGGGTCAACTCTTGATAAAGTGGATATTGATGTTTACTAATGAAATTCTTTACCTTGTTGATGTTTCGGATATCTTCAGGTGCAAACGTTTGGAAGACGTCTGTGATAAGAGAGTTATCTTTGAAAATATAAATATTAGGTTTTGCTGTCATGGAGGTGGACAAATGCATCTGTTTGTTGAACTTGTATGGCTTTTTGTCATTACTAATGAAAGTGACCAAGCTTTCCGCTTGGTTGTCGATATCCTTGGGGATTTTAAGGTGTTTTGCAGTGTAAAGATGAACATTAAATGGTGATGCTGTTACCCATTCTAACAAATATGGCAAAATTGATCTATCCTCGTCGGAAACGGTGTCAACGTCATAAAAGAAAACAACCGAAACCTTGTTAGACAATGGATAGTAGGAGTCCAATGGACGCGAAGGTAAGTGGGTTCTGAATTCCATTATATCTGTAAGACCTCTTGAGGTCACACGCTCGTATTGAAAATTCTCATATAATCTGTTTGCAAAGGCCTTCATGTCCTCAAGATTGGTATTACCATCATAATCAATTCTTATCAATCCGACTTCCTTTGGTAAGAACATCACAAGTTTTGGGGCGGAAAATCGAGAGGAACCTCTTAAATTGGGTTCAGACAAACTCTTGAATCCCAATTCCGTACAAATGTTGGGGGTATCAATACACAGAACATGTCCTGTTTTGACGGTGGTCAAAATCTGGTTGGACAAGATATCCCACACTTGTTTCGTGTCAAAACAGTCCTCGCATCCCTTCGAGAAATGGTTCTTATTTGTTTCTCCTGATTTAACAACTTGGTCGTTGGTAGCAGGGTAAAAAATCACAAAATGAGCTTCCGTGACATTTCCTGCCACGATATTCAAGATTTCATCGACTTCCAATGGCTTGGATGCAGATGGTAAATCGATAGAGCCACTGTTGAATTCCGCCGCTGCATTTCTCATATATTTCTTCAAGTTTTCTACCGTACGCACCACGGTTCTTGGAAAAGATCCCACATGTTTCAGCTTGTATTGCAGCTTATCCTTGCCCTTGCCCTTACCCTCACTACTGCTCTTGTTGGGAGCGTATAACCTTAAACTGGGGTATGCGTAAATCTCTTCTCTTTCACAGAGATCTCCATTCTCCACACAATTGACTTGTCTCATCTGAATCTTGTAGTTCTTGAACTCGGGGAAGAACTCCTCGTACGTCTTTTTCCATGTGGGGAAGAACTCCTTACAATGGTGACAGTAGGGGGAATAAAATTCCACTAATGATAATTGTTCGCCGGTAGATTCATAGAAGTCGGCATCATTCAAACCTTCGGGAAGCTCTGGTACCTCTCCACCGGGGGGTTCTAGCGGTTCATCTTCTTCAAACACGTCTGGGTTTTGGCTGGGGTCTATTCCCGGGCCTAGATCAAGAGCTGGATCCTTCACTTTGGAATCTCCAGTTTCAACGTTATTTGCACCGCTGTTTTCAGCACTTATTTCAGCCGCCGACACCATGCAAATCACGTGGGTGGAAAGTAGCGCCGCCACACTCAAAGCATTCAATTGCCATCTCATGTTGTCGTGGATTGGATGTGGGTGATGGACGTGTTTGGTTCGTATTACTGATAAGTAAAGAATACGTTTTGGAAATCCACCACTTGTCTCAAATCGGAAACTGGATTTGGTCACGTGACGCGTCGTCTTTTTTATGCCTTCGTGGGGAATTATGGCTCGTAAAGAAGGGCAGGGGGCGAGATAATGTGACTAGGTGATTGTGATGGGGTTTATGGGGATATTTGAGTCTTTAAAGCTTCAATTAGAGACTTGAAAGGGGTTTTTGGCGGGGGTATATATATGTGAATTAGAATCTCGTCAATTTTAATAATTGAGTGCGGCAGAATTAGATAAGAGATTTAAAGATGCGCCCATAGTTAACCGACAAGTGACTATAAGAGTAGGGGATAAAGGGAGTTTAATGTAAATACGAGGGTATAATTGGTTCCACAGTACAGTATTGAGGAGAATTTTGTACTCTAATGAAAAAAGCTTATAAATTAAATCAGAATCAAGCTCAATTTTACGTATTTATCACTGGTGCCAATAACTATAATTAGACGAATAGTTGATCTATACGAAGGGTACTATAGAGTCTTAGCTATATATAGTACTTGATAAGGACCTCGTGTCTCTCCAACCATAGGCTCCACCGTTTTCTCTATCTCCCTCCTCTCACCCCTCCCTCCTCTCCCTTCTCTGCCAATCACTTATATCATCAACTGTGGCTTCATCCAACCCCTTAACTCAATTCTACCCACTACCACACTGTCTCTAGATCTGTAAACATCATCACTTGCTCCAAACACTTTCTTTCCCACCTTGTATAAATACCATCATTTTCCATCCCGCAATCGATCATCTACCTCGACTGTTCTACTTTTTTGCACCCATTATGTCTGACTCCCTCCTTGATTCTTCAACGTTCCGTACGTTTATCATCTTCCTTCTAACCTTGGTATGGTCCCGTTTGACCACCCATCTTGATGTTCACTACATCTTCCCCCTCGTGGCCTTGCTTGTCACTATTGTGCTTAGTGGATTGACCGTTTTCCTTGTGATTACCAAGGAAGAGCCCAGGTATGAGCGCCATGTGTTGATTGCAACAGGAACAGTGATCGTGGCATTTGTTGTAGCCTTTGCACTATGAATGCTGCCTTACGTTGGTTCAGAATCTGCAAACATCAAGGTTTGATTCGCTATCAATAATAATTTGCAACATTCATTTTATCTATTTCATCAAAAACAGAAAACACATCCAAAATATGTGCTCTCTTGCTTTTAATGGCGGATATCTACAAATGCATCTTGTTCATGAACCCATTTACCTGCCTCCTAGCCTTGTATTCTATTACTGGGTTTTGTTTGATTTCGCTTCTCGTTTGCTCCAACGAAGTACTAAATATTTTGAGGAATTCAGAGCTCCTATAACGGTACTTGATAGGGTTAATTCACGCAGACAAATGTTTTCGATAATTATGCATATTATACTTTATTTTGCTTGAATTAGCAGTTTAATGTCTATATAATGAGAATAAATAGTATGACGAATAAATTCTGGACCCTGCCAGCAATCCTATATCTTTTCTGTTAATTCCAACAAATAAGTCTTGAAATACTCAAAACTAACCAATGTGACTGCACTTGCTGGAACTGTTCTAGCCAAATTAGTGAAATATCCCGCATAAAATCCTCTTAACCCCTCCTTTCTGTATATTTTCTTGATTGATTTGACAAGTGTGTGACGTTCTTTGGTTTTTTTGTCCTTCGTCGAATCCTGTAATTGCATCCGGGTTCTCAAGATTTCATGCGGATAAGTGATGGTACTAGCTATCATTTTGGCAACTGCCGATGCAAAGATCAATCTCCAGAGGACACGGTTTTCTGTGTTAGAAGTTGGTCCATCACAATGAAGAATTCCTTTTAATTTTTCATACACGGGAAAATGGATCCCTACGTGGGCCAATCCGAATAATGAAGGCACGAGTCCCCTATAAAATACTCCTAATCCTTCTTCTTTGTACATGGTCTTGAATGCATGGAGGGTCCCCTTGTAATAGGTCCTTTTCTTTTGAGCTTTCGATTTGTCTCCAGAACAATCATAGATAGTTTTATTTGTTCCTGTTTGAATCATCAATCTAGTTTTGACCACCCAAATCGGATTGGTGGCGATGGAGGAGGCTGTTCCGGCAGTTATGGCCGATAAGAAATGAGATAATGAATCGGTGTGAAGATTGAAGTTACGCTCAAGTACTCCTGGATAGAATAACTTAGCACGTTCGTAGATGGTGAAGTAAATTGTCCACGTCGGTAAGTAACCAACGGTTATGGGGACTAATCCACGGTAGAGGCCCCTGACACCCTCTTCCTTCAATATGGTTTTGAATGCTCCTAGGAATCCTTTGTATTTTACTTCAACGGCGCTATTTGTTTCGTGTCGGATGGCTCCTTGAGCCTGTAATCGGGTTTTCACCACATCCAATGGACACACCACCACGCCTGCCAAAAACCCAGATGCTGCACCCGATAGTGTGACTAACTGGCCCTCCAGTAAATTTGCTAATATCCTTGGTGGACGTATAGCTAGTTGGTCTATTTTGTGGCGAATTTCGAAATTCTTTTCGATAGACTCTCGAAACTCCAACTCTTCGCCCAGTATTATGTCGGAAAAATCTCGAACTCGTGAACTATCTCTGCTTGGCATTATGAATATGTTGATGTGTGTGAAGAATCTATGGGTTGATTATGAGGTGTAAGTCATGCAATTATTTAGTGGTGGAGATCTCAATCAATCAAATCAATACTTTGTATCTTAGTCTTTTCAAGTTTATCTGTTGTTATAGCTGGATGATATGATAATTGAACAGATATATTAGTTGGAGGTCAAAGAGAATCCTCTGGTTTATAGGGGATAATTAAAGTCTTCCCTTTGAAATAATCGTGTTGGGATCTCGATGTCACTGATTTAATTCTCAGCAATGTATTGGTTGATTTGTGATTACTCGACCAATTCTTGGACTTTTTTCTTTATTTTTTCACCAATCGGTCCTCGAATTCAGCTGGACTCTAAAGTTGTCCGAATCCTTGTGCTATCTGAGTTTGTTTCTCGTCTTTTTCTAGACTTCAATATCACCTAAGTCTAGATAACCCAGTTCAACAACGGCTCACTCGTTTCGCAAACGGAAAGCTGGAGATTCAAGAAAACAATCAGCACACGTGAGAAGCACTATGACCAGTCGGTATACGAGTCTAGTGGTGGATCGAAGTGGCGAATGGAGGGTTCGTGCTGATTCTTCACTGGTTGTCTAATCTATACCGTTGATTCAATATCCGATCTTTTTTACTGCTCGCTTGGAATTAACCTATTATTATTAATATGGGTGCGACTAGTAGTTGCGGTAGGGGTGCAAAGGAGGGGACGAGTTTATGCTGGAAAAGGAAGGCGATAGCGGGGGTTTGAAGGAAATATGAAGGCAGATTTGATGTCAGACGAAGTGGCAGTATATATGGGCTATCTCTGCCGGTTTCCAGGTGTACTGTTGGTGTCTACGGTGTAGAGACCTGTGCACGTGAAAGCCCGAATTGTAGGCTTGAGGCTCAATGCAAGTCACGTGTAAAGGGCTCGGAATTGGTGGAGTCCGACCCTTAATCACTTCAAGTATCGGCTTTATTGTTTGATATTCTTGTGGCGATATTTAAAAAGAGGTTTATGCGGTAGCTTACTGTAAATGGAAAGGAATAGGATTTTGATATTGGTGGATAATCTGATAAGTTTTGTTCAATAATATGTGCTATTTTTGTGAATCTGTAAAATACTTAAATAATTATATATTTAATGGAAAATAAATTGCAAAGGATTACATGAACAGGAGATTCCGAAGATTTCTTTTCTTGAATAGACCCATCTGTCTTGCGTATTTATCTCCATTTGGGCTATTGTTTATTCATCCTGGAATCATTTACATCTTATATTTATAAAGCACGTGACCAAAATTACATAATCAGGCACTGATCTTGATAAAATCTCAATATACACTAATGAACCATTTCTCATACCTATCTTACTCCCTCCAACCCAATCAATACCCAATCTAATGGTAAAGTTCTTCCTCAAGGTGTCAGCCACACTCACCAATGTCACTGGCTTGACCACATACGATACGCCAGAAACGCCATTCGAGTATCAGTTCAAGATCGAGTGTACCAGTTGCAGAACTGTCAATGAAAAACCCATCAGCATCAACATATTTGAGCTGCACGAACAAGCCAAATCGAAGGGAGAAGCCAGTTTTGTCTTCCGTTGCAAGGAGTGCAAAAGAGAACATTCTGCGAGCATTTTTCGCACCAGCAATACTTTGACTGAAGATAATAAATGGGCCGCTTTGTTGGAGATAGATGCCAGAGGACTTGATTTCATTGAGTTCATTCCAGAAGGAAGGTTTGAAGCTGTCGGCACTGAGTCAGGAACGAAGTTTCCCGAGGTGGATTTGGAGGACAACGAATGGTATGATTTCGACGAGAAGGCAGGCGAAGAAGTGAGCATTACAGATGTTGTATGGGAGATTGCGAGGTCATAGAAGAAAGAAGGAGATTGAAGAGAAAAGAGGAGACTGAAGACGAAAGAAGGAGATCAAAGGGGGGTTGGAAGAAGTCTGAGAGGTTCGGCAATGACTGCTAGGATTGAACATTGAAGAGGGGGGTTTCTATAGATCGAGCTATTGAATAAATGATTGATGAATGGGATAGAACGATTTGTATTCGTACTGTGATGACAATGAGTGTTCTCACTGTGATGATAATAGGTATACTAGAAGCTGATTTCTGGACATGTTGCAGTGTTGATGGTCTGTATATAGTCATAGTTGTCACATAAGTCCAATTCGGCCGACCTGACGTAATGCGTCTATTGATCCGAATTCTAACTATGAGTCAACGCAAATTTTTCGCAGCAATCGGAGTGACTGATCCAAAGGTACTGTTTGGGAATTACCCGAAGTTCAACCTCGACCAATTGGGAGATATTAGACCGTTAATAACACGCTTAGTCAGGCTAGTTTCGATAGTTTTGATGTTAGTTCCGAAGTGACTCAAGTTCCGGTTCGGGTCGACTTTTTGCAGCTAGATGACTAGTGAAGAGAGTGAAGTGCGCCATAGAACGATAACGAGCCTTACGTACCATGAGCGACCATTGTATTAGGGTGTCACAGTATTAGATGGTACTGATGGATCACGGTGGTTGCGGTAAGCTTTTGTATAAAAGAACAGCCATTCCCAGGCCTTTCTGGGTATTTTAACATCACCATCAAACAATCTTAATATTAATAATGTTGACTTATAATTTAGTGGGCTCAGCCCAAATCACTGGAGGCTCCAACTTGGAACCCGTCGACAACGAAGACTACCCTTTCGACTATAAGTTTACATGGCGATGCACATTCCCGGGATGCCGGGCATTGAGAGAGAAACCGTTTGAGGTGAACCGCTTCACTGAGGTTGAAATCACCAAATTCAAGAAAGCCAACTTGATCTTAAGGTGCAAGGATTGCAAAAGAGAACGGTACATCAATATCACCCGGCTTGCCGGGACGATCAATGGGCCTGAAGAGACCCCCATACTAAGAATAATCACCCATGGCCTCGAGCTCCAGTCGTTTATCCCAGATGACCAGTTCCAGATCCAGGTCGATGGTACCGTGGTACCAGAAATAGACTTATCAGAAGGAGAATGGTCCAACGATGATGTTGAAATATCCAACGTGAAATGGGATTTGAAGTTGATAAGGTGAATATATACGGTATAGTTTAAAGTACGATTGCAAGAAGTGAATGTAGAGAGTGAAGACTTTCAACTGGAGAGAGAAAACAAACAGCTGGTTCGAGTAATTGTTCACTTATTTAGTTGAGCATTGTGCATTACCCAACTGTCCATGAATCTCTCTCGTCTAGAATTTAATAAACTCACCCTCTTGACATTGTCTCTATACACTGTCCCGAACTTTCCCCTCCTTTACTATTCACCCATGGCTACAATCATCCAATCCTTGCCGCCTGCTCTCGTTGTTTTGCACCCAATGGTCCCGCCTAAGCCCTCTGGATGCTTCCAAAACCTCGCTAGCCGTTCATCACATCCCGCACTAAATGGTACAAATCTTCCTGCCGTTCGTTCCGAAACTTGGTACTTTTTCTCACTTTTACCTACCCCGTAGCAATCTTATCAACGAACCAGTGCTACCCACAACCCCATCTTTCTCCCGCTATTTTCATCGTATCAACCCATTTTTTGGCTCATCTTGATGTATACCCCTAGCAGACTATTCCATGCAAGAATTGAGCCATTTGCACCATGGCTTTGCCTTCAAATCGCTTCCCAAATGTCTTTTACAGCAAATTTCATGTTTTTCCCAACCGCACCATTTGCACCTATTTAGTTCTCCAAGCCATTATTAATTTGTTGTTCCGCACTATCCTTATACTATATAATGAGCCATTCCCCACTAGGCCAACTTCCAACAAACTTTCCACTTCATTCCAAGGATCGAATCCAACTTCAACAACTGCAACTGCAACTTCCACTGACCATCCATCGTATCGCATTCAATTACACGTGTGTGCTGTGGCAAAATCCCAATTATAATCACAATCAACATCACCATATCTCCCAACCGTTACCATGGCATTATCTGACTCCATCGTTCAACCAGTTGAAGACCAAGTCAACAAACTCAAAGATACCATCACGGGATCCACCCCACCTCCCCCTCCTCCTACCCCGGGCATTGAGTTGTTCTCTCCAAAGTACTATGCTGCCTGTACCGTGGGAGGTATAGTCGCGTGTGGTCCCACCCATTCTTTCGTTACCCCCTTGGATTTGGTCAAGTGCCGTCGTCAGGTCAATTCGGCCCTTTACAAGTCCAATATACAAGGCTGGTCGACCATCTTGAAAACCAAGGGTGATTCCATCTTCACGGGGATCGGGGCCACCTTTATTGGGTACTCTCTTCAAGGTGCTGGTAAGTATGGGTTCTACGAATATTTCAAGAAAACCTACTCCGATGCCGTGGGGGTTGAGAACGCCAAAAAATACAAAACGGGGGTCTATCTTGCTGCCTCTGCTTCTGCCGAATTCATAGCTGATCTTTTCTTGTGTCCCTTGGAAACCATCAAGGTTAGAACCCAAACCACCATTCCTCCGTATGCCTCGGGGGTTTTCGATGGCTGGAACAAGATCGTGGCTGCTGAAGGTTTCGGTGGTTTGTACAAGGGGTTGGTCCCATTGTGGTTCAGACAGGTTCCTTATACCATGGTCAAGTTTGCCAGTTTCGAAAAAACAGTGGAAGAAATCTACAAATACTTGGGTAAGCCTGCATCGTCATATACTTCTCTTCAACAAACCGGGGTTTCCTTCTTGGGTGGTTACATTGCTGGTATTTTCTGTGCCGTTGTTTCTCATCCTGCTGATGTCATGGTCTCCAAGATCAACTCTGATAAACAACCTGGCGAAAGCACAGGACAAGCTTTGGGTAGAATTTACAAAAAGATCGGGTTTGCTGGTGTATGGAACGGTCTTCCAGTCAGAATCTTGATGGTTGGTACTTTGACCGGTTTCCAATGGTTGATCTACGATTCTTTCAAGGTTTACGTGGGTTTGCCAACTACTGGGCACTAGAACCATTAGACTTGATAGTTTTACCATCAAAATAGATTGATAAGTGTAAATGATATATACATTATTGTAATATATTGAGATTATAGTGATGAGAATGTTAGTGTAGACGATGATGAATCTATTAATAATTGAATTACGAACTGAATGAGAATTGCAATAAGGTTCTAGTCCCATACATTTTTGAACAAATCATCGTCTAAACTAGTAACCTTAAAAGTAGACGGAGCACTTGGTTTTGGCAACGAGGACGAGGAGTCTGTCCATTCGTTATTCCAGGTGGTTTGCTTGGGAGGAACGCTTGGAGCAGATGCACTTGCGATCTTTGGAGAATTAAATGAGGACTGTGAGTTGGCTCCACTGTTGATTGTAGAGCTGTTGGAGGTATTGTTCCCGTATGAGGAGTTGCTGTTGAAATTCAATCCATTCAAGGAGTTGGAAAGATTGTTCACATTAACATTTGGTTGGACATTTCCATAACCATTCCCAGGTTGAGCGTTGCCATAGGTGTTTCTATTTTGATGCACAGATTGTTGAGGTACGAAGCTCGATGATGATGATGGAGACGAGTACAATGACAAGATAGACTTTTTGAGATCGGGTCTTCCATTACTAAGACTGTTCATGCTGCCTCCAGTTGATTGGGCAGATTGTGTTTGGATTCCTGATCTTTGAGGAGCCAGAGCCAGAAGCAGAGACTGAGGGTGTTGTGGATGTGGTTTTGAAGATGCAGAAGAGGTAAATGATCCGAAATCATCATCAAATAAAGAGTTGTGGTTGTTGGTACCGGTGGAGGCGGATGGACCATTGAACGACAACAAATCGGCACTTGCACTGGATGAAGGTCTCTGGTTGCTTACTGGAGTAGACCTTGCACTTTTAGAGGGCACAGATGGGGGTTCCGAGTGAGAATGGGTCTCAACCAGGGCAATTGCGGGTGTCGAGGTCTTGATACTCATGGGATCTGGAATTGAGGTGGAAGCAGCCCATTTCTTCAAATCGTACTTGGTACGAATGAAATTCTCGATTTTCAGCTGCTCAGGCACGTACCCCTGAGGAAGCAGCGATTCCCAGAACACATTACACTTTTCATTACCCCACTTGATCATCTGTTCAACCTGTTCGTCGGTCCACGCGTCCAAGTCTACGGACTTGACTTTCGAGATATGGGTACCCATACTTCTGTGGATTCCCGAGCATCTTATACACACGAAGCACCCGAGGTTCCACGAGGCCCATCTGGGGTTCTTGGTGACCTTACAGTCGGCACATGACTTGTTGGCAGTTTCTTTGAGGAGTTGCTTGAGAATCTGTTTGTGCTTCTCAGAATGGGTCTTTTTGGACGAGGGCAACGCCGATGAAGTTCTATAGCTCATACTCAATTAGGAAGGTGGTACCGATTTACGCTTAGGGATGAATGAAAGGGGAATTCTGTCGTATTGGTGTGATTTGATGAAGTTCTTGGATCAATGTGTAACTTTCTTGCCAAATACCGTAAATCAATGGGAAAAACGACAACAGAATCGTGCTCAATGAGTGAATAAACTGGTAATTGTAAGATGCGCTTGATACAACGCTTTTTGGGGGGAATTCCGCAGTTTGGAGACTGATCTACAATGAATGATAGGTGTCTGTTCGATTGTTCATAGACTTAGTTGAAAGGGTTTGCGCGCACACGACCTGGTGATCCGTCGCAGGAGTGCACATAACATGGTCCTGCAGATAGTTGGCGGGAAATGAAACATTCAATATGTGATTATATCCGATTTACGTGGTAACGACACGCATAAATAGTTACACCTGTGTTTTCCTGCATACGCCTCTCCTATTTTATCTTGTTTCCTGTATATAACTCGGGTTAAAGCACATTCTTAGCATCGGCGCAGTATACCAATAAGTTTACTCCAACGTTCATACTCAAAGCTTTCGAAAAGCATAGCTCCCCTGTCATACCAAGCAGCACCAATTATACTGTGCTCTTTACCATTCCATTGTCAAAAAAATCAACGCAAACGGCCCACATTTGGCTGAAAAAAAGTACAACTAATTAGCACCAGTGACCTTAAAAAGAGTCAAGATCAATCTGGATATTGGTCAATTAAAGACGCTTCAAACCCTCGACAACCGTTCTAAGTCTGTTCAAATTTGAGCTGATAAAAGGTTTAGGTCGAAACATCCACGATTTTACCTGCAGTTTTGTTGAAAAGCAACATACAAGTCGATGATACTCAGTTAACAAAAGTCCAAAGTCTACGTGATCTCATGGCTTTTCCCACAGACCAAACGGAAGGCATACGACCTCCCACGTTCACGGCGGAACAGATCCGATTGCACGACACTCCCGAAGATTTATGGATGATCGTGTACAACAAGGTTTACAATGTATCAAATTTTGCAAAGGAACATCCCGGAGGTGTTGAAGTCTTGATAGACTGCGGTGGAGTGGATGCGACGGAGGCGTTCGATGATGTTGCACATTCAGATGATGCGGTGGACATGTTGGCCCCCTATTACGTGGGTGAGCTTGACTCCAAAGACTTCAAAATGCATAACCGGATGAGAACGCCTCGTGCATTTCTTGCAGCCCCAACGACTTCTTTCAACCATGACAACCCTTTAATTCCCTTCAACAGCAACCCTGTACGGCAGCCCACGCCAAGTTTCAAGAAGAAGAAAGCTAGACAGCGAAAAATGTATACTGAAAAGCTTACGATTATTTGCTTAGTGGGGTTAGCGTTGTTTGCTTTTCTCATATGCGTAGGATTGCAAAAGATCAAGTGGTCGAACCATCTTCAATCCTCGTAGACTATCCTAATTATACACTATAGATGAACGTGGAACTAGAATATCTTGAAATCATATATATTGAAGGCTTCACTAGATAACTGGTCAACGATTCAACAATCTAGATTGTCCTAGAGTGAATGATATTGTTGCACACGCAGCTTATACCACCAGGTACCAACTCATTACATCAACATGCTGTTATCAGCAAACTCACATCCGAATACATTTCAATTTCATCCAAGCATAGTCTCTAGACCGATCCATATATGCGTCAAGAACAAATATCCAACTCTTAATGACGCCCACGAATTTTAACTTGATAAAGTTTACTGTTCACTTGTTACCAATATATTCAACTTATACAGAAATTCTTTTCCTCAATGGACTCTACTGTTCAAACATTTTCGCCTACAAGCTTCCAACTTATTGATACAATCAACGGGTTTTATTTTAATTAAGTCGAGCCCATGCACTTACTAATTCATGGAGTTTCCTCATTGGCAAGTTACCAAGCATTTTGCCCAATCATAGCTTCTGTTCAATCATTACAGACTGCACATACTGCACATTCCTGCATCGATCAATATAGCACATCTCAGTTTTTATTATTCACTTCTCTGGTTAAATTTATGAACAATCCACCTAAAAAAATGTAGAACAGCTTGACTAGCAGTGACTAATTAGATTCTAGGTATTAGTAGTAGATTCATACAAAAAAGAAGCCCGATGCGGGGGTCGAACCCGCAACCTTTTGATGTCTAACTTAAGAGTCAAACGCTCTACCGATTGAGCTAACCAGGCAATGGAAATTGTAGAGAAATGAGCCCGATGCGGGGGTCGAACCCGCAACCTTTTGATACCTCAGAATAAGAGTCAAACGCTCTACCGATTGAGCTAACCAGGCGGCGAAGAAAAGCCCGATGCGGGGGTCGAACCCGCAACCTTTTGATGTCCAACATTAAGAGTCAAACGCTCTACCGATTGAGCTAACCAGGCTTTCTTGTTGTCGACAAATTGTTCCCAAACGAAAGATGGATTATATTTTACGTAATAAATTACTAATACGACCGGATTTCAAAATTTTAAAACCCGTATCGGAATTATTGTTATCTGATTTCACCAAATCATAAATGCAAAAATAGCATGATTCGCTTCCATAAAGGTCATAAAACCAATCAAAATGATCATAGAAACTACTAATTTCCAAGATTTTCTTGACTTAACACAAGAAATCACTCTATTAACCAAGAATTTACGAAAATTACACATCAAAATCGACAAAGAAAAGCAAGTTGCTAAAATCTCTCCATCCAAAGTACTTATGCGAAGTATGGCTGCACCAACTCGAATCAATGAATGCCCTAAAATTGTGGAACCTTTGGGATTCATGGATATACCTGATGAGATCCAAAGAAAGATCTTGGACTTTCTTCCTCAGAACGATGTGTTAAACTATTGCTCAACTTGCAAACGGTTTAATAAGGTGGGTCAGTTTAAATTGCTTAAGAGGCTTTATGTCTACGACAAGACAGACCGGGGCTGGCGGGGCTTCAGTGATCATAAGATCATTCACGGTCTTTCATACCTGTCTAAATATACATTTATTGACCGTTTTGACTTCCTCGAATTCTACGACAGGAACCCACTCTTTGATTATTTTGTTGAGGAAATTCGATTCTGGGATGCATTAATATCATTCGATTTCTTGACGAAGTTGAAGAAAAACATGCCAAGTGTTCCAATTAGACTAGATGGAAATGGTGAAGAGCATGTGAGATTCCTCACTATGTCAAACTACCTGTCCCTGATCTCGGAACTCGAGATATCGACCGACAACAAAGATATAAAGAAACTTCCACTCACTTTGCAAAAACTTACAATTCACATCGCAGGTAGCGACACCAGTGGGATCATAAATACATTAAAAAGTTGGAATAGTGGGTTTCGCAAATTGAAAACCTTTCGGGTATTTTCTAATATTAAACTAAATGCAATCCTAACTGAAAACACACTTGGGGGTCGCATGAACCTTGAGCACTTGGACATATATCTGAAAGAGCCAACGATGATATATTTCTGGGTCTTTGATACATCAAAGTTGGAATCACTTATATTAATTAATGTGAATGCTGTGTATAATTTCAACTTCCCCAAATTAAAGAAGCTAGTTTTTGATGGACATATCAATAAAGACGACTATTTTGAGAGGTATAAGAGAGAAATCAGGAATCCTTACCAAAGCATACCCCGGGACTCATTTTTTCCATCATCACCTGCAACTATTCCACACACTATCGCTTGCTATATATCCAACAATTCACTAAACTACTTGCGGGTTGTTGATGGTAGTATAGATTTAGTATCATATCAGCTGGAATCATTGAAAACTTTTAAATATGATAGTCCTCCTGGGGAAAAGGAGAAGATAACGCAAAGTTGCTAACGTTTTCAATGGAAACATTTATACTTGATTACAAGGGAAATTTTCGCAGCCATTCATTTTAGTTGAAATACCATTATGGAAATTGTGATCGAGAGAAGAAGTAAAATGCCAAAGTGTCTACTCTGCTTCTGGAACTAGTATTGATCCAATCATAGAAGATGCCATTGTCATGAGACTTGCCTACACTATATTTGATCTTAGCATCAACCTAAGTTTCTTTGCCCAAAAAAGAATCTATCAATTCAGATGTCTTTGTGATTGGCCATTGACAGGCTCTACAGTCTTTCAAAAAAATAGAAATAACTTGAAATAAATAAGTATAAATGAAAATAAGAAAGAAGTGAAAGTAATGCAAACGTGAAAGTCGTAAGTGAAAGTCATTAATGAAAGTCGTTAATGTTAGTCGTTATCATTAGTCAAGAACAATTGCCATATCTTGGGAGAGTCCAGCCATGAAATTCTTATATGCTTCGACCTGTTGAAGTCTCTCTTGGCTTTTGGTCAGCTTGACATGAGTGTCTTGGTCTTCGTGAGCTTTATCGTTTGAGCTCAAAAACTGATCATATGATAACTGGTCTGCTCTCAAGATAAACTTCCTTTCGGTCTTGAAGTTAGGGTTGATTGATCTCTTTAAGATAGGACGAGGAACTTTGATAGGTCTAGCCGTAGTTGGCTGAGCCTTCTTGGATTCAGGAAGTTCAAGATCAAGGTCCATTTCATAGGAGGCTTTTCTCTTCTTTGGATTATCCAACCAATTGACAATAGAAGTATAATCAATGTCATCATCGATGATAGCAGCGGAACTGATTTGAGAGTTTTCATCAGTTGGAATGATTGGGATTGGTTCATTATCGAGCTCATCGTTAGATGATTCACTATCTGAACCAGGATACTTGAAGAACATATCGAAGAAGTCCAGCTCCTCAGAAACTTGGGTATCAATAGGTGGTTCACTATCTTGAATGGTCTGGATAACCTTGGAGCCAAATTGTTTGACCTTTTTGATCCACTTGGTTCTATCAATATCTTCAGATTGAAGTGGTTCAGTTCCAATTGGTTGGGTTGAAGTTGGTACAAAAATAGGCGCCTCATCAACCAGGATAATCTGAGTAGACGATCCAGCGAAGAGAACCTTTTTAGCTTTAAAAGGGATTTCTATAAGCTGAGTCTTGCTAGGAGCTCCAGTCAGTTTGGCCTTGGATGGGGAACCTAAAGTAGTAGTGGAAGTATTGGCATTGAAAGTGGTTTGGTTCAAGGAAAATAATGAGTTGGAGCGATCAAGAATGCTTGAATTTGCACCCATTTTCTTGCCCTTGGTCTCTGGGGAAATAGGTGGAGTTGGAAGGATATTATTTGTTGGTTTTGGTAAGACATTGATGGTAAGAGAAGGTCTCTTAGCCTTCTTTGACTGAGTGGATGATGTAGTAGTAGGTGGAACCTGGATAGGAGTGCTCGGGGTAGGGTAGGAACTGACAGTGAGAATTGTTGCTGGAGTGGACAAAGTAACCCCATTAGCTCTAAATGGGTTGGAGTTAGGCTTAGAGGCTTTCTTTGTTGGCTGTTGCATTGTCTCAATGGTATGGTTTTCCCATAAAACTGGGATGGACTTGGCTTTAGGCTTTGTCTTAGACTTCTCCATTTCTGAAGGAGTAACGATGTCCCATTCCACAACCTTGATTTTGGTAGGTTTTATGGGTTTGGTAATCTTTTTGGTGTTGATCGCCTTCTTAGAAGGTTCTCTAGGAGCAGGTACCACTCTCTGTGTCTTCTTGGAAGAGCCACGGTGAGTAGATACCTTGGTTTTGGAAGCCCCATTTTCTACAAGATAAGATGCTTCCGTTGGATTGGAAATGGAAACTTCAATAGAAGCTGCCTTTTCCAATGAGTCTCTGGCAACTTCATATTCCACGGGTGAATTGGAAGTCTCCATTTCCCCAAGGACTGGAATGTTCAACCATTTGTCGAAGTCATCCATCTCTTGGGGCACGAAACCCATGTCAATTAAATCAGTTGATTCAATTATGGAATACACATTCTCCATAGGTGGGAGAGTAGGCATTACGTTTTGTTCAAGGATTGGAGTTTGCATCCAACTCGAGAGGTCATTTCCAAGGGCATTCAATTCCTCGAAGACAGGATCAAAGTCAATCAAATTGGTTGGCTCGATCGGGGAACACACATTTTCCATAGGTGGAGAACTAGGTGTTCCTCTGTTTTCGATAGTTGGAATTTGCAACCAGCTTGGAAGACCGGTTTCAGTTTCAATGGCATTCAGTTTCTTGGGGACAGTATCAAAGTCAATTAAATCGACTTCAATCGAGGAACACACATTTTCCACAGGTTGTGGATCAGAGGTTCCGTAATCTTCCAAGGCTGGACTACCAAATAAACTATTGAGCTCAGATTCGTTTTCAGAGACTTGACCTAAGTCAATCAGGTCTCCTTCGGTTCTTACAATTGGAATGGTTGGTTCCTTGATCTCTGGTTTAGATCCAGAAGAATTTTGGGTGGGAATACCCATGCCAAAACTGTCTACCCACTCGAGGAAGTCGGGTGCAAAAACTAACTTTGCCTTGGGGATGAGGGGTTCCTCGAGCTCAGTGGCGGCAGGTCTGGCTCTAGAGGTTCCATGTTCCACAGTTGAGGCGAAAGTTTTCTTGGTAGCTGGCTTGGAAGTTGAGAAACCATTTTCTCTGGCGGGAAGAGAAAGCTTCTTGTTCATCTGCTTTCTTTGTCTCTTTTGCTTTTGCAATTTTTGAATTGAATTGCGGTCGTAGAAGATCGCAGAAGTCATCTCGTTAAACTTGATGGCTTAAGGGGTGGTT
Source organism: Suhomyces sp. yHQL142 (assembly GCA_030582675.1). NCBI lineage: Eukaryota > Fungi > Ascomycota > Pichiomycetes > Serinales > Debaryomycetaceae > Suhomyces > Suhomyces sp. yHQL142. The sequence continues at coordinate 116,164 of JAJMGU010000028.1, forward strand.
AAAGGGGTGGGGGAAGCTTCTGTTAAATTTGGTGTACAAAGATTCTCAGAAAGTAGTAGATAGACTGTTTTGGGTCTATAGGATGATAATTCGGGGCAATTATCTCTTGTGATGGAGTAAAGTTTGGTTGGATTGTCAAACAAAAGGCTTCTACCGAGGTCTTGAGCTTCTATGAAGTGGTCACTCTGGTTAAGTGGCTTATAACACAAGTGGGAAGATGTTACTGGAAACTCGTTGAACAATGGGGACTTTGGGGTTGGCAAAGTCACTGGAGTTCTGGAGATGGTTTGGTAACTGAATTAAGGCGTACGTATGGATTTTACGATGAAAGTAAGACGTATGTGAAAATTCTGTTAAAGGAGGGAGGGAACAAGATACTTTGAACCGTTTGCAACTCGTTTGTGCACTAAATAAGGGGATTCTCGATGTTTACAAAAAGGTTGCAAAAAGTCACCATAGTTAAGGGTTACCATAGTTAAGAAAAAGTGCGTAGACATGAATGCGGCTGAGATCAGATTAGATGGGAATGAAGGTAAAGTAATCAAGCGTTTGGTAGAACCAACATGTACAGTAAAAAATTGGTAAGACAGGAGGCTTGGCTTTTCTTTGCCTTCTATGCGGTATCTATTGATTGCTAGTTCTCTATATGCTTTGAACAAAGAGTTGAAATAGTGTTAAAGAAAACACTATTGAGTAGTTGTTCCTTAAACCGGGAATACAGGAGAGAAATTATCAAGAATCACAGCCGCAAATAATTCACCTTAAAAGCTACCTCATTACCAATGTTTCCGGAACCGATCACTGTGCGTGCTCGAACTATGTGGCAATGTATTGATTGCTTTATGAAGCGAATTTTGTCAGTATCGAAACTAGATTGTTTTGTTGCTTTCTAAGACTTCTTTCATAAAGTGGACCTCTGGCTGCTTAGCAGCGAAATTCTTGTAGCAAAAATATCGTATAATCATAAACAGTCATCATAATACTAACTTCATGCCTACCCCAATTTATTGATCTCTTGGTGTGACCAGAAACTCGAAACAACGCCTTCAAGAAGTCTAGAAGCAGAACCCATAGACTGGGTAGAAGATTCAATATAAAGTCCGTCATTCATTCATTTATGACTTTCTTACATTGAACAAAAAGCTGAATAACTGAAAAACACCTCAATAAAACAATAAAAAGGACCCTTGATAAAGTATTATTACTAACAAATGGTTATGATCTTCAATGGTAACTCCTACCAAACTTGGGGCTCAACAAAATCATTGAAAACACTTTTCATCTTTTTTAGAACCGTGATTAGGCAAACGGCTCATTGATTCATCGAATGTAGAACCAAATATAATTTTATTCTCGCAAAAGAGTAAAAGGAATCAGCGACTATAAATGAGGTATTGTCATTTTCAAAACCCCCTAATTTGCAATAAATTGAGAATGAATACTTCACTTTACATACCTACTTCAGTCATCCCGGCTTCTATCTCAGTATAAGTTGCTAACCACTTCAAGTGCTTCAGTAGGTGAAAGAGTTTTTAAATTTCGCAGCAATTAAATATCTTCTTTTTATCACTTTACGGAAAACAAGGATGATGGCAATAATTCCCGCCACAAGGAATGCAATTGAGCGATAAATGCTGGGCTGAGAGAAATTCAATGTCACAGTGGCTAATTGACCTCGTACTGATAATGTCTTTGGCTTATTTCGGAAGTTGGCATGTAATTCTGGTGCAAAGACGTAATTGCCAGGAGCCAAGTTTAGTGTTAGGTTTTGGGTAAATGACACCGAATTTCCCGAAGTAACTTTGATTTGACCAAGGCTTTGTGCCTGCCACAGGGAATGAATATAATTGTTCCTTGCATCTAGAATGTTCCCTCCAATTTCAACCAAAAGAATGGATCTTTCTTCATAATTTGTCACTGTGTACGAGATATTTACTGTATCTCCTTGCGAAAACTCGATATACGTGCTTCTTATGCCTTTCGGATACCGCTCAATTGAGAACTCGATCCTAACCTTGAGGCTATCCCTCGATTTAGGCTCTTTACCATTTCCAGCGACAATATATCCATGACAAAAATGTAAAAAAAGGCCGAGAGTAATCCATATTAAACCAATTTGCATGCTTTAAGCGATTAAGACTATACTTTACTCATGAAGAAGCAGAATTATTTGAGCCGCTCTAACTTTAAATAGTACTTAAGAGTCTACAGCCTGTTTTATCGGCATATACGGCTTCAAATTTATCTGATGATTCTCACATGTAAGTAAAAAAGCCCCAAAATTCGGTCACGTGCCCAAATCACGTGATGTATTTCACCAAGAGTATAGACATTAACTGGATTCCGGTTCTTCAAGGGTGATGCGGTGGCTCAATGGTAGAGCTTTCGATTCCAACTCGAAAGGTTGCAGGTTCAATTCCTGTCCGTGTCAATTCCTTTCTTTTTTGCTCTTTTCTCATTGGTCAAACTCTCGCACAGGGTAATTGTGTTTTTATTACTAGTTTTTAGTAAAACATACCTTGACAAATTCGAGATATTTTGCACCAATTTTTTTTGAGAAAAAAATGAGAATTGTGCGTGAGCGGCAAAAAGAAATTCCGATACCGGGAGTCGAACCCGGGTCTGCTCGGTGAAAGCGAACCGTGCTAGCCGTTACACTATATCGGATAATTCCATAGGGATAAGAATGCTAGTATAACTAGATTACCATGTTTGTACTGCATATAGAGACGTCACGTGACCCTATGTAACTTTTTTATAGTATATCTGTCGAATTTCATTGAATTTATGTCTACTAGTTTAACTTTTCTCTTCTAGTGATAGAATCGCTCATATGTTGTTAATTTTCTGTTCGATTACCCCTATAAAAGTAGCAATACGAATGCTCCCGAGTTAGAAAGATATAGTCTATGTCCTGTATACAGCCTATCGAAATCCTCTTGTGTGCAGATACAGAACTAAGTATATAGCTAAATCAACTTCAACATAAGGAAGTGGATCTGTATAATCAAACATGTCAGACGAAGAGTTTTACAGTGAGGAATCATATGAATTTGAGTTCGAGGAGGATGATGATAATGGTAGCATTGAGGTGGATGAAGATGATCAGGTGAAGGAGAAAGAGGAGGGAGAACAGAGTATAGTATGTATTCGGTCATATGGGATTTGATGAGAGAAATTGATAAAATAGAGGTCGGAAAGTGGTATGGATGATTTAATCTGGGGATAGGGAGTGCAAACCTCCGAAATAGGAGCAAAAAATGACGATTTTTGATGAAATTACGGGTGTATAATGATACCTGATCACCTTTGATCCATGAAACTTATTGCTGAAACACATCCAATTGAGAAGATAGAAGCACTACGAGATGTTTTAATTGGTTTCTATTGCTTATGAAAAGAGTCATGCTCTCCTATGCCTATTTTGTGCTATTTTTCTCTGTGTCGATTGCCTTATAAGCATTTACTATCGTCCATCAGTACTATCGTCCATCAGTACTATCGTCCATCAGTACTATCGTCCATCAGTACTAACAATTTAGGAGCAAAAGTATTACTCTGCAAAGGCGTTGAAATTTGATGATACAGCGTCAGCAATCAATGTATTCAACACTATCATCAGTGCATACGAAAATGGTGAAATTGAATCAGATACGGAGTCCCTCGAGTATGTGTTTAAATCTCACAAGCAACTTCTCAAGATTTATTTTAATGCATCCAGACATGTGGAGTCAATCTTATACTTGGAGAAACTTCTTCATGTACTTCCCAAAGTTAATAAAAATTATGGAGAGGAATCATTGAGCCGCATAATAAACAATTATTCTTTATCGAATGATCAAGAGTTTGTTCAAAAGCTATACGAAACGATCTTAACATTTTTGGATCTGTCCGGAGATTCTAAAGGTTCGAATTACGACAGATTATGGATCAAGATCAGTCTTAATCAGCTTACTATACTATTGGAAAATGGGGATCCCAATGAGTGTTCTGAACTTATGCAACGCTTAAATGAAAAGCTTGACAGTGTACCGAAGCAGGTAAAGAAATCATATGCATTAGATTTGATTGCATTAGAAATAAAGTATTATTCAGGGAATTCAGGAACAGATTCGCAAGGTATCGTTGATAAGTTCAGTAATAACCTACCAATCCTTAACCAATTATATCGCAAAAGTCTTGAAATCACGACCACGGTCACCCATCCAAGAATTTTGGGTACCATTCGGGAATGTGGTGGAAAAATCCAGTTTTATAGAGGAAACTTTGAGAAGGCCAGATTGGAGTTTTACGAATCGTTCAATAATTATGATGAGGCAGGTTCATCTCTCAAAAAAAAAGTCTTGAAGTATTTAATCTTGTGCTCACTATTAACAGAAAATCAATTCAACCCTTTTGAATCTCAGGAGACAAGCACATACTCTTCGCTTCCTGAGTATTCCAATCTTCTCGCACTCATCAATTGTTACGATCATTCGGACTTGAATGAATTTTCGAAAACTCTTGCTAAAATTAAAGAAGGTCAGGATCCAATGAATAATGATGACATTTTCAATCACTCGGTGGATTTGATTATGAAGAACTTGATTACCAAGTCCATCCTCAATCTTTTCAAAGCTTATAAAACAATCAGGTTCGAATATATCAGGAATAAGTTCAATCTTGAGCGTGAAGAGCTTGAAGATCTTATGATAAAACTAACCTTCAAAGGAAAATTGAAGAATGTTAAAATTGATTTTGTGAATGAAGTCATATTATCAGAGGAAGCTTCAGGTATTTTCCCTGTTAATTTAAGCCCCAAAGATGTTTTTGTGAATATGAAAATTGTTGACGGCATCAAAGTTGAACACAGTGATAAAATAGAGGGGGATGATGGTATGGAGATAGATGGGCCAATAGAGGATTCAATCTTGGAAGAGGAAGATGAGATCGCTCCAGAACGACCAGCCTCTAGAGATTCACGAACTGAGGCCAGGAGAATTTCACTTGAAGGTTCTCGGAGTAGATCACAGTTAAGACACAGCAGACCCGAATTTAGAGGCAGGTTTCTGGGATCCAATTTATGGCCTGCTAAAAAAGTCAACAAAGGACCGGCCGAGATTTCGGTAACTTCAAAGCTCCTTTTTATCACAGAAAAACCTTCAAGAGAATCAGACTGGTTAAAAATCATCGACTTCTGGTTAAAAACGCTATACTCGAGTATTCCCAAGACTGCGAAAACAGAGTTGAGTCAAAAAGATCAAGTAGTCTTTCAACAAAGAAATGAAAATGTAATGAATGGACCCATTTATGGCACAAAAATGAAGAAAAATGATGCAAGCGACTCCAATCCGGGGATTTTGAATCCTATGGCGGTTACTAACGACGAGCTTGATGAAGAAGAAAATGGATATGAGATTGAAGTTCATAAGGTTGATTTGTTGGCTAACTGGAAAAAAGAACTTGAAGACTATTTTGATGGCATAGTAAAGATGCCATAGATGTTTACAACGATTTAGGGAATGAAATCAGAATGATAAAGTCAAAGAAGAGGAATGGCCAAATCAATGGCTCGAAGATAATAGATAATAGATGATAGCTACAAATTATAAATAGCTATGTATGAATGAAATGATAATTACGTAAAAAGATAATTATTGGTATCATTATAGCTGTACGAAATAAATGAGTGCTATGAGAGTATTTTTGATTCTTGATAATTGAGCTCATGTTTAATAACTTGAACATCTGATTTACAATTCTATCTAAAATAACCTTTATCGAATCAGTACTTAGGGCTAACAAGGGTAGACGCGTAATTTCAAAACCGCGTGGGTAATTTCAAAACCGCCTCTCTGAATTTTCCTCACTATATAAACCACCAAAATCCCAAGTTTCTACCATCTCATCATCTCTTTAACAACTATACAGAGCAGTAAGTTTAAACGCTTGAACAAACGTATAGTGACTCATATGATTAGAATTATTGCGTTATCGTCATGATGTATCCATATTGACAATGTTTTTGGATACAGTTTGAAATCAACTAACACCTACATGAAGAGTCACTATGCTACAACTATATTTCAATCAATTACTAACTAAAGAAGATGGAGAAAACTTGTTGTAGCTGGATTTAAAGAACGAAGAGTAATGTGAGTTCATGTCTAGTCAGAATAATATCCTGTTTGTATATTGTTCTGAGGAAGACTTGGCTCTAGTTCTGTAATGGGCGATATAGCTGTTAGTATGATGAAATTACAACCTATGCTTGAATTTTAGTGATTGGGTTCTGCTTTTTTGGTGGAATTTTCCACAGAAGAGGTATGAATAAAACAAAAGTTGAGTGTCAATGGTTTGCCTAAAGTCTAGATAAAAAAAAAAGTGTTTCTTTGCCTATATCGAGTTATTGAAAATTGCAAAAAGAATGCGCAAACCCGGAATCGAACCGGGGGCCCAACGATGGCAACGTTGGATTTTACCACTAAACCATTTGCGCAAGAAGATTTGATTCCGCCCAGGATCGAACTGGGGACGTTCTGCGTGTTAAGCAGATGCCATAACCAACTAGACCACGCAACCATTTCTTGACAAAAAAGTATGCTGCTATTATACACAGATAGCATTCTGACTAAGCAAATTTTTGGCGTGCGCGGACCAAAAGTATAAATATTTTGAAGGATAAACCTTTATAGACATCTCTCTGCTTATAGGAAACCCCAGAGAGGTGTAATTAATAAAAGTCGTTAGTTATCGGAATAAATGGTCTGAAATAAGTCAAAAAAAAACAATCAATCTGGACTGTATTTTGGTAATTTAGTACAGGTAATACCCAGTAACAAAAGAAAAGTTGCATCAAATACAGGTATTCGTCGAGCTGTGTTCTTGAATTGCTGCCTAGATTCTTGGTTAATAGTTGCTTGTAAACCAGAACCACTGGTTATTATATCTCTTGAAGTAATAATGAAGAGGGGAGTTCCGAGAAACATTGACCAAACAATTTTTTTATGAACATTACTTCAGCATAGTTTTAAATTGGTCAAGTACAAGTCGTTCATTAATTTCTAGCTAACGTCAATATTCTCCAATGGTATAATAGATAATTTAACAAAGTACAATGTTGAAAATGTTGGCTAGTAAGTTATAGATTTAGGGACCTGCCTGGCTGCGAAAAAGCGCTAGTATACACGAAGTTATAAGACCAACATCATGTTGGAGAGAAAACGGTAAGAAGAGTATTTGTGTGAACCTCTTAATTCTAATTGAAACTTGTATTGAAGCTTGGACTAGAATATAAAGAGGACCGTCGATGCTAACGACAAATAATTGCAATAATATTCGTCATGATTAGATCAAGTAAGCCAAAGGAATCAAGGCTAAAGCGTAGACTGATTGTCCCAAGAAGTTGGCAGCAGCCTCGTAGGTAGAGACGGAAGCGGCTGGGGCAGCCCAGGTGGAAGAGGAAGTCAACAAGGTAGAAGCAACAGTACCGTTGGTTGGGACGGTAGCGTTAGCGTATGGAGCACCAGTGATAGCTGGAGCTGGAGCAGAAGAAGATGGGACAACTGGGGCTGGAGCTGGAGCAGATTTAACTGGAGCAGCTGGGGCTGGAGCTGGAGCAGAAGTAGGCACAACAGCAGAAGATTCAGGGCAGACAGTAGTGAAATGGGTTTCTACGTCTGTGACAGTGACTTCTACGGTGACTGCTTCGGTCTTGGTAACGTAAACTTCTTCAGTGACAGTGGAGTCTTCTTCAGAAGAAGCTGGAGCTGGAGCTGGAGCTGGAGCAGCAGAAGTTGGAGCAGCAGGGGCAGGGGCTGGGGCAGTTGAGGTAGGAGCAACTGGTGCTGGTGCTGGGGTGGAAGAAACTGGAGCTGGAGCTGGAGCTGGAGAAGTGGCAGGAGCTGGAGCAGCGGTTGGAGCAGTGGTGGAGACTTCAGTGAGTGGACAGATGGTGGTATAGATAGACTCAATATCGTCAACAGTAACGGTGGTAACCTTAGTGGTCAACGCTTGTTCAGAAGAAGAGGAGGCTGCGGCTTCAGCTTCAGCTTCGGTAATTGGACAGATGGTGGTGTAGATGGACTCAATGTCATCGACGGTGACGGTGGTGACCTTGGTGGTCAATTCTGATTCCGGACAGTAGGTGGAGGTCGTAGTTTGGTAGGTTTCAATGGTGGTGGTGCTTGCGTAAGAAGCAATGGTGCTGTTTTGGTAAGCACTGACGGCGGCTGCAAAGGCAGCGACGGAGACGATGGAAGTTCTGACCATTTTAGAGGATTTTAACGAAAGTAGGGAGTTGGACTAGTGGAGTTGTACGAAAGAACGAATTATTAAAACCGGCAGACAGGGTTTGCTTTATATACATCGAACGATGGGCATCATCCAGGGTGTTTCAAAACAAACGAATGTTGGATTAAGGTTTAATAGAACACTAGCCGGTGTTTGGCAACCATGGGAACGCAACAGGAAGGTGTCGTCTTACAAAAACCATAACATGGCTCGTCTCTATGTATTGTTTACCAAGTCAATCGGGTGCAAAAAGTGACGCGGTAACAATACGCTGACGGGCATTGTTTGGACTTAGACTAAGGAACGCGGACCCACGAGAGTTTCAGGGGTCCTTATGATCAGGCGGTGTTTCAGCCAGGGTGTAATCAGCGTGGCCACCTTGGGAAAGTGCAAAAAATGGGCAAATCCTGGTGGTCTTTTGGGACGATTTTGAAAACTTCAGCCTCAAAACTTATAGTGTACTAGTCTGTGTTTCGAAGTATCTGCGTTTGTTTTCGGCTAATCGCTGACGACAACAATATCAGTAGACGGTGGACCTGGGGTATTCCGGCGAGCAGTGGTGGGGGCATTTGATTGGCTGACGGTGAACTTGCGTTGGCGGGCGGCCAAGGTTTTGGTTAGGAAGTGCTTTTTTTAGTGTATGATAGTAGTATGAGCCATAGGTGGTATGAGCGTAGAGAGATTCTGAAAAGAATACGAGAGGAAGAGACAATAGCGAGAAAAGCGGTACCACGATGGTCTAGCGCCAATGCAACTAATGGAACTATTTGGACCAATAGGACTAGTCAAAACCAGGGCTAACGAGTTGAATCTGTGGGCAAGAATTAACTGGTTTTTCTTGGAGTATTGTGAGCTTTTGATGGTCATGGTAGGAACAGAATTCAATGGTTAGTGCCTGGTTAGGACGAAGGGTAATCGAGAGAACAGGTTTCATGGTGGGTCCCTACTATGGGTCCTAATAGGGGTAACTTCGATGTAACTGATGAAATCGCCGTAAAAATAGAGTGTTGAAATGCCGTCGCTTACGTATAAAAAATAGACGATAGTTTGACGGTTGTTTAAGAAGTGAATTTGAGCCTTCAAGAGGGAGCGTTTTCCCAGTTCGATGGTGCATCTTTGACGATACACTTGGATACTCCCCTTTTGACTCGATTCGTCCCTGTTAGGGTGACCCCGTTAAATAGTAAAACCACTACGGAATGTCATTGACGAAGGCTATTGTTCGGTGCTGGAATTCTGAGATTCTATGGAAGCCATTCATAAGTTATAAGGTGAGGTTGTCCACCAAAAAACAGTATTTAGATTCTATAGAGAGGAATGCTACTTTTTGGATCCATAGAACGATCAAGATCCAGAGACAACATGGGGTGTCTTGATTACTTGATACTCTAAACGAACTCCCAAACATGAGCGTACTTAGGAAAGCGCCTGCTCAGAATTAGGGTAGAGAAGAAAAGACCAAAGAGGAAGTTCAACATCTTGGATGGACCCCCAGGTTCTCGTACGTTTAAGTGCTCCTGCCGTTGTTTACAGAAGTTCTACAGCCATTTTGATCAGCCAAGTCAGGAGATAAGACCTACAGAATCTTAGAGGAATCACTGAAGCTATCTCCCACTTCCCACTGATTATATTCCATATCCACTCCAATAAGAATCAGCTTCATCAATCCAAGCGTAAACTACCAAACTTTTGGTCAGGGCCAGCTCAAAGTATGACCATCAACTATGATCATGTGGTACGAGTCGACCATTCTCAATTTTATCGTCAACTCCCTTTCCGATCGTGTTCAAGGAAGTCTTGGCACACTCAATTAGACTAAGCCTCCTACGAAGCAATGGAAATGTCACTCCACTTGTTTACAAGGGTATCGGGATCGTTCTAGTCAAACACGACGTTTGATACTGGTTTATTCGATGCTCAGTGAGAGCTAAAACCTGGCTAGACTCCACAGATCGTGTCTGTACGGAAGGTGATTCAGCAGAGACTTTAACCTTTTTGGCACAGTCGACATAAACCAGCTCACCAACACAGTATTGCCTCAACGTTAGAAAATACTTCATTAAAATAATTGTTTTGATGTCTGGTTCATATTTTAGCCGCCGGCCCCACAAAAATTGTTTAATTAAATTGGTGGCCAGACCAAAGGCGGCGTTAAAAGTCTGGCTAGTTGTGCAAAACTAGTCTTGACTACACATCTCTTTGTACTTGTGAAACTCGCTCCCGCTAGTGAGTTCGTCCATTGTGAGATAAGACCGTTTTTTTATTGAACATTTATATAATAATTCGCGGTTGATATTTTTTACTATGCTGCATTTTTGCAGTAAGATGGCTGGCTGACTTATTGGAAAATCAATGGAACCTCCCAAGTAGCAGCGCTGTGGGGATTGATCTGTACCTACCGGCAAAAGATTTTTAAGATTGTCCAGCTCTTTGACGTTGGAGGAATGCATAGACCCTCCCCATTTTTTTGAGATAAAATTTTAGGGAGTACATTGAAAACAAACATGATAGTGGAAAAGGGGAGAATGTGTTGGCGGCAATGATAGTGAATCAGGTAACTTGGGACGGGACAATGTTCGATTGTGACCCAGAGTTCTTTCCATAAGGATGAGTTGATACTTCGAAGGCAGGACAGACTAACTTTTCTATGACAAGAATCAAGTGGTTGAAAGTCTTGATTGTTTTACAAGTTGAACTACATTGATTATTAACCAATCAAATCTTTTTATTAGATATGAAAACGAAAGAAACCGAAAGGCATAGTACCAAATAATACAGCATCATCTAGATGTTTAACGAAAATTGCAGAAGAATGCGATATAAACAAAACAAACCAGATCGAAAAATGTTTTAGCAAAACTCAAATCTTAAGTGGAAATGTGATGAATATGAATTTAGTCCGAAGACTTTGGCTACCAAAGGTAGCAAGAAATCAAATATAACAGGGATTAATAGGTTGGGAGGGTATATTGTCCGCGAACCTTAAATTGTGGTGAGGGTGAAGTCAGAAGTTAGCAAACTTACAACAAGAAGGCGAATGGAACCATGGCAAGAGCAGCCAAAGGAGCAGCAACGTATTGAGCGGCACCTTCAGATGGCTTGACAACTGGAGAGTCGTTGGCTGGAGCAGCTGGGGCAGTAGCTTGAGCGGCAACGGTGGTCTTGGTGGTGTAAGTGGTAGCTGGTCCAGTGACAATGGTTTCAGTGACAACGGCAGCTGGAGCTGGGACCCAGACGGTGGTGGTTGGAGCACCTTCACCGGTAAGAGGACAGTAAGCAACGTAAGTGGTAACGACACCTTCAACGGTGACAGTGGTAACACCTTCGGTGGCTGGGACAGTAGCTAAAGAACACTTGTTGTCGTCACAAGAAGTGATGGTGACAACGGTGGTGTGACGGTCAGTGACGGTGGCGGTACCAGTTGGGACGACACCGGTGGTGGCGTCAGATGGGAGACCTAAGTCAGCTGGGTCGACAACAGCGAAGTTGGCAAGAGCTGGGTCAGTGACAGCATCACCGTCAAGGGTCTTCAAGGAAGAGATGAAGTCAGAAAGAGCATCTCTCTTGACTAATTCGGTCTTTCCGAGCAATCTCTTTCTGATAGCAGCAGTAGAGTTGGTACCTGGGTGTTGGTCTCTGTGGACGTGGAACAAAGAAGCGGTGGTCTTGTGGTACAAGTCAATAGCTGGGATGTTGATGATTCTTCCGGCATCTTGGATGTCGTTCCAGAATCTGATACCAGCGGCAACGGCGTAGTAGAAGTCAACGGAGTAGTCGGTGATGTCGTTGAATTCGAAGAAAACTGGCAAGGATTCAGCGATTGGGAATGGACAGACACCAGTGTCTAAGTCAACGATAGCGACGGCGGCACCTCCAAAGGCACAGGCAACGTTAACGGCGGAGACGGTGGAAGCAAGGGCTGCGGCGGTGGCAGTAAGAGATAATAATTTGACCATTGTTAGCGAGGGAATAAGATGTTTGTGATGAGGAAATGAAAACTGTGAATTGGACGGGGGTGGCCTCCATATATATAGTGGTTTGTCCAGATCTTGTTCAAAGGAGTTCTGTTATCACTACTGGTGATACTGGCCGCAAAAATCTCACTTTGGGGAATCACAAACGCAGCGTGGGTAATAGCTCAACGTTATTTTTTTGCTCCTGCTCATAACGGCGGCCCACATCCACGTACACACATACACATACACACACACATGATGTTGGCACGGTAGGAACAGGAAAGCCAATCCAGCCAGAACCAAAATAGAGTGAAAATGTCATAAGGAGCAGAGGGAAAATATTCAAGATCTAAATATATGTATATGCATAAATTCCCGACTATATAATAAATTATTTTCGAGTGAATACAATTGTATACATAATTTGTGCATTGTGCATTTGTGTGGAGTAGAGAAAAAGTGAAGATCCTCACCGAATTCGGTCTCGGCGCTACTGTTTCCAGAATCTGGCCGCGCACATCCCCCACCATACCACCAATTTTCCGCGTGCGCAAACCACATTTGTTATGAGTAATAGGCTGGCCATACACTCAAAAGAAAGAACTGTCCAAGTCGAACGACGATCAGGAACGTCCTGATTGCAATAATAATTTAATAATAGATAGTTGAAGTATGTTGTCTGTAAACTGCGGTCAAATTACAGAGAATTGCACGTTCAAACTCAACTCAAAAATTGCAAAACTTGTTTGCTACTGAATACAGTGAAAAATGTAGATGCCAAATTCAAAATTGCATCGTGCAATTGCAATTAATTTCGAGACTTCCAATTGTTCATTTTACGACAATTACGAACCGTGGGCAGCGCAACCTACTGAGCTACGTTGGTAACATTGGGTGAGGTTTAGCCTGGGCAATGTGGACAGATTGGAGAGATAAAGGAGATAGGTGGAGTTGGCGGTGATGCCGTAATCAAACGAGATATTGTAGGAAAGAGAAGATAGAGCTAAGCTGATCGTTAATGAAGGAAATCTTCAATGGTGAAGGTGAAGCTCACATAATTGAGCTTAAGAAAGCCGAAACGGTAATGAAATGATGACGACCGTTTTGGAAATAAAGATATACGTCTACAAGGTGGGTTGATCCCTGAATTTGAAGTAGCGCCATTTTATGTATGGGGTGATAAAAGCTGTGAAATTGCAACAAATTGATATAATTAAAGATAAATTAAATTTAGTAGAGATGGATAAGAATATTCTAGATTTTTTTGATAAAATTTTAAGTTTATCCTTCAGAGTACTACTGATCGTAGTATGGCTAACCACTGTCTATCTAGTTCTATTACATAGTGTTTATGGAGTAGCTTCTACAACTAAGCTAGTTTTCACATCCACTACCAATACGGACGCTCAGCCCCGATTCTATGGCGGTTCCAAGACCAAGCAAACGCTAAGGCTCCGGCGATAATAGATTCAACGTACGAGGTCGCCTGAAACCTTGGCAGATAATTGATAGGGTGGGGTAAAGCAATGTAGTTAGAGGTGTGGGTATAGAGGAGTTTCCAGTCAGTGTATGTATCGGAGTTGTAAAGGTGTAGCCATATGTAATTGTAAACACCAGGGTTTCTAGTATTAGATCTAATTTTTGTAGAGTTATTGGTACAAGAATTCAGTGGCATATCCCGTAGGGAAAACATCAGATATTCATCTTTTGCCGTAGCATTGTCCTATGAAATTCGGATAATTAGACTAACGCTACCGATATCCACCCCTCAAAGTTGGTTGCCAATCCTTAGTATCTTTCTCAGTCGTAATCAACCTGGTTTAGTCCGTTGTAAAGGCATTGGGATGAGCCTGAGCCTGGAAGCACCGAAGTACTCATCGAAAGAATTTCACGGATACGAGGGAAATGCATCCATGTAGCAGCCCCCGGCTTTTTGCCTCCACCACGGCCTCTGACAGTTTTCTTCAACATACCCACGCCCAGCTCCAGTCTATGCAACGCCCGTAACATGCGCTGAGAATCTGGGCTGGGAGTATGTAGATATTTGGCTTAATTTTAGTGACAAATAACACTTGATAATCTGATCTGGGTCACTACTTCCCCCCAATCGCCAAGACCTACGCTACAGAAAACCAACAATTATCCCCCGGCTCTAACTCAGGTCCCTTTTACGCCTCAACCTTCACCAACAGTGAAGCGTGGATATTTTTTAAGTGGCGGCGGTTAGTAAAATGTATGAATAGAGGTGCAAAAAGTAGAGTCTAAAGAGCGCATGGGACTGGAGTCTGAGCAAACTATTCTGCTGCCAGGGCTTACGAGAAAGCAATAGAACCCCGTTCGCAAAACAAATCCACCAACATCCCACCATCTTCCATCAGCAGTTGCGATAGTTATGCAAAGGTAGTGGTTATAACCCACCACCACGGTGGTACTGTAGTGTAGCTGACCGTACACGCAAACAGGCGCAAAAATCGTAACCTGTCGGTGCCAAACCCAATCCCAGGGGAAAGAACATCCTAACAATACATGTAAACGCACGCTACACATTGTTCACGAATACTGTAGAGTGTCCGGCTTACGTTGGGGATTTTTGATCGGAATTTTGGCCGGCGATTTTCCCGGAGATCTGGATAATAACCTCACCTACACACCCACCGATTCCAATGCTAAACCATGGCCATGTTCTTCGGCACGGCCGCGACCACCAGCGTCTGTTTGCGGAATATCATAAACACCCCTTGGATGTGTTCACATAGATCGGCGTCAAGCAATGGTATAACCAGATGGCGCTACGAAGATGCAGCGAAGAGAAGGAGAGAAAGAGTTGAGGACGTAAACATCTGAGTGAAGAGAGAACGTTCGGTGCTACCCGTGGGTTTCACAACATTCCTGGATATCTGTTTGGTGGCACCAGACCGCCTTGTCTCGTTGGTATGAACATTTACGAACCAAGAAGCATATCCACAAAGCGCGAGTATGTTTAGTGACTGTAGGGTAGGATTAGTGGCCGGTGTAGCGTTCATTTAATGGCCGACGCAAGCATCTAGGGCTTCCTACAGCTCAATCGGTGGGTAGGTACAGGGCGAATAGGGAGGGATACAATAAGCGGAAAATAGAGAATACATCATCAGGCTACAGAAATTGGAACCACCAATTGTAATCACGACTAGGTCTCCCTCAGTGTCTAGTTACAATTGGGACAGTTGAAATCTCTTTATACTGGTTATAGGCCTTTCTTTGAACAATTGCAATTACAAACACCGTTACAATAAAAGTCACAACCGCTTCGCTATTATCTGGAAAAATTCGTGTCTATTATCACAATTCTCGCTATTGCAATTTTCACGATTTGTCTACTTTTCACTCTCGTGCCTATTCTTTCTAACCCTCTACTCAGCTGCCGGTTCTTGTTCCCCCGACTTGGGCCAGAATCCAACAAATTGCACCAACGATCTCGCGGCAAGATCTGGTTACGAACGATGCTGAGCCTTTTTACTGTCACCATCCCCCCTTTCGCCCCTTTTCACGCTATTGGTATGGATACCCTCCAGCACCCAGCCCGTCCGCAACAATCGTAGAAGCCCGCAAACACAATATACTCTGGTTTTGCAGGTACACCGTTGCTCGATTATGTAACACGGGTCGTACGCCTATACCTTCCAGCTGGATCGGGCGTTGCGTCAAGACGCGGAAAACGCCAGCTGCACAATCTGTAGAATGTTTAGATCTGTTGCAAGGCCCAAAAAGAAACAAAGCCCGGTGCGATCTACCACACTGCTAAGTATGGAAAAGTTCGCGCGGAGTGCATTTAAAGGGTGCGTCAGTGGTGCGTGTCTCGGTGCGCCAAATACACCTATTTATTTACAGCGTACCGCGCAAATACTACCAATTTGCCTCATGTATTATGCACAAATTTAAAACTCTATTTTTCTACACCAGCATTGTTCCGGCTATAAAGGAAAATGATATCAAAGATTGTGAATTGAAAATATTCTGGCCGTTCTATTCAGTTCACCTCGGTTCTCTAAGGTTGCTTTGTCTTACGGCTTCCTCTACGTTTTCAACAAGATTCCACCGGCCGCATTTCTCCACCCCAAAACAATCAAAATATCGACCTTGATCAAAAGACAATAAACTCTGGTCTATTGTTGCTGTAACAAAAGGTGTCATACAGCGCTGCAATCTTGTTCAATTTCTAATCATGTCCCCAACGAGATGCCGAAGTACCTGATTGGGATTCACCAATTCATGGGAACATTTAGGCAGTATCAAACTAGAATGTCTAGACAACCAAAATCCCCTATACTTCTTAGAACCCTTAGTAAAATCTTCTACACTGGCCCTAATTGTGTCGAACCAGCCTTATCGAATTTCTCACATTTTCACCACTTTGAATCTTTTCACTTCTATCTCAATTCTATCTTCATTCACTCGTGCAACACTGCTCACTCGCCATGCTTGACTGCACGCTTGTTGCAATTTCATCGGTGCCTCGCAGATTGAAGTGATTAATTTTTCACGTACTCTTCTGCTTCGGTAAACGCAATGTTATCAACCTCCCTCAATTTAATCTAACTTCTTATCTCACGTCCGGTACGTTACTTGGTAACCTTTGGCAGCAACAATATTAAGATCCTTAATTCTAAATTGGAAACCACAACAATCCGTTCCAGGAACCTGTAGGCCCAAATCTGGACGGGGCAGGGGTAAATGCGGAGCATCCATATAATATTGTT
Source organism: Suhomyces sp. yHQL142 (assembly GCA_030582675.1). Taxonomy (NCBI): domain Eukaryota; kingdom Fungi; phylum Ascomycota; class Pichiomycetes; order Serinales; family Debaryomycetaceae; genus Suhomyces; species Suhomyces sp. yHQL142. The sequence continues at coordinate 133,127 of JAJMGU010000028.1, forward strand.
GACTAACCAAAGTCCGCGCAGACTTCAGATTTGACCATCGTGGGTGACTGTTCAAAGCTCACCAAGACACCTAACCATGTAATGTGTGCCACCAAGGAATCCCGTCCTTCAATTGGCAAGAAACAAGCCTTATTGGGAAAGACCATAACTTTCTGTTCAAGAAGTTCTTCTTATTCTTACTCACTTGACTTTGAGGGTTGTTATCATTCAGCCCAGGTTAAGAAAACTCTATATCCTAATTTTATTATATGAGTCTTTTATTTGCCATTCACAGTCATTTCCATATTGGTATTCCCACTTCTTTAGTATCAATATTGGTAGGTTTTGGTTACATCCCATGACACCATCCCCTCTCATTTGGCCATAAAACGACCAATGTGGTTGTTGTCTTGCGTTGGTTGCTGTTTAGTGTGTATTATGCTTATGGATTGAAATCAGCTAACTTCTTGGTATCATGTTGGGTCTCATCGATATTCCAATCATCAACCCCATTCCAATCAACCTGGACTTGTCTCAAATTAGTCATATCCGTGTTCTTGAGGAATTTCGATCTCTCACGTTGCCAGTTTTCTTGGACATCATCAAATGCCTTGTTCCAGACCTTGTCATAAACCTTTTTGATCTTGGCTTCTTCCTTTTGTCTAATTTCTTCTAATGCCATCCACTCCATGTGTTTCAAATCATCACTAGATGGTTCATAGATGTGCCAGATCACATAGTGTGGCAAACCTATTACCGAGTATCCCATCCTTTTGCTCAATTTACCGAATGCCTCAGTCTCTGCATGTTTCTCGAACGAAAATGCCGGGAAATGAGATCCAGTCCGGAAAACACGAGCTTTAGTCAAGATCGAAACACCCCCGATACCATCTAATTCCATCTCAACCTCTGGATCACCGTAAGGATCACGCAAATATGCCAAATGTGGTCTCCACGTCTGGTATTCGACGTATCCCTCCACGATACATGCATCTTCACCCAAAGTGTCTGCCAATTGCAACCCACCATCGGATTCCTGCCATGAGTTTAAATCATACGGCTGTTGGTTGCCCAACCAATCTGGCAAAGGTCTCCATACGTTGGGCACTATAACATCTTTATCGTGATGCATTAAATCCTCCAAGATGGTGGGAGGCACCGTTTCCACATCAGCATCACGCCAGTATACAAACGAATGATATGGCTTAATAGCTACCGTCCATAACCAATTTCTGGCACGGGCCATGAGCTTTCTTCTAGGTCCTTGGGCTGCAAAGCCGTGTCTATCAGAGAACCCTTGACCAATGACCTGGCCAAAATCTTTCTCGAAGATCTCGATTTCTCCGAAACGCTTTGCGGGGTTGGGGTCGTTCTGGACCACGTTCAAATGTCTCTTCAACTCACCCATGGTGTTGTCCGAGGAGTCGGATACCAAAAATGCTAAGTCAATGAGATTATGCGGATATGTCAAGTTCTTCATGTGGCTGAAAAACATCGGTAAATGAGTAGCAGCATCTCTGAGCGGAACGCAAAATAGAACTCTCTCTTCATGTTGCCAACCATTGGGAGAACCGGTGTACTGGCCCAAGTCAAAGTATTGTACTGACGGAAGATTGGAGAAGTTGGGTGAGTATAATGTAGTAAGGGAATTTGCAAAGCTGGCCTTGTAGACAATGAATAGCACAACGGCGAGAATCCATGCTGCTATTATTTTTCCGCGTGTCATGAGTGCTTTAGCAGATCCTCCAATAGATTGCTTGAAGTTTGGCCCACTTGATTCGGAAAAACTTTTTCCCGTAGGCCTGTCTTCGTATTCGTATGGTGTCATTTGTATTGAGTGGACCATACCAAATACGGAATCAAACGTAGTCAAACGTAGTAATTTGATTGAATGAAATCGAAAGTATAATCTGAAGAATCAAATGATAAGGTAATATATTGATTCTTGGAGTATATCGAGTATTGGCTATCGTCAAATATCAATACTTCACTGTTAAATGGTCCGTTTTGGCCCTTTTTTTCACTGGATTCTTCGTCTAAACGCAACGAATTCAATCAAAGTCGTGTTGAAGCTGTTTGACCTCTTGAATCACGTCGTTATCTCTATTATACCGGTTGATCTGATTGAATCAATCGTCTAATGTCGGTTTTCGTCCGTTCTTTCGTGCTTCGCAACCGCTTTTTCTCTGCAAGTTGCAATATCGGCTCGTGCGATACGTGTGTCCGTCGCTGGAGGCGTGGCGCTCTTGTTGTCGTATGTTCTTGCTGTTGTTACACGTTCGACGTCGTGTTTTTTGTTGATAACCAAAGACGTGTGCGCGCCGATTCGGATGTTTCCAGGCGGTTTTGACTGAAAATTCAACGGATCCCGGGTATAATGGACGCGTCTGTTGCGATGGTGGTACTTAGATCGCCTGAAGGTCGCTTTTAGCACGTCAAAAGGCTGGGTGTAGCGGATTCTGGCGAGTGTAGGTGCTATGTATGGAAAAAAATCTGTGGTCAATAGTTTGAATTTGAAGATGGGATCTTCGCACGTGCGGAATGTCACGTCGTCAAAATCCATCACGTGATACACTCCACCTGAACTATTATCCCTTTGCACAATTATTATTACTTCAATCGCTACTCTAACCTAAATGTATAGTTCTTCTATATCGTGGTTTGTACTAATAAACATGATCCAGTTGGCTGACTCAAACAATTTCTTTAGAGTCTGAATCTTGATCAATTATCTGCGTGCGTGCGCGCACCAAAGTCCCTGCCTTGGACCCTGAATCTATAAGCACAATAATCAAACAAAAGCCGCCTAGCAAACTTTAAGTAGCCCAAAACGTTGAAGCGAAAGCGTGTACATTCCTAGCTAAGATTTTTCTCTTTCCATATGCCTACCGGCAATAAATGTAGGCCCGCGATTTCAGCTTCAACAATTCTGGGGTTACAATAGTTAAGCAATCAGAATCAAAAAGCATAAGGAAGAAATCATTCTTTTGATTGATTTGTTTAACCTCACCCTCGAGCAGCCAGGCCCACCATCCTAGCAAGTTTCCCGCAAACAAATCTCCCTAAAGTTGTAACAACCTTGGCCGTGATAGTCGCTATTCCAACGTCGTATACCACTACGAGGAAGATTCACTAGACAATACCCATCAAAAGGTATTCAAATTCCATTTGTGAGCGCAGTATACGTGAAAAATCACCCCATAATATGCACGTGGAGTCTTGGTCTTGGAACATGTTTTTATCGTTCGTTTTCGAGTCAATCTCGATGTTTATACGGTGCTCGTCGGTATTCAATCGCCAGATGTCGATGACCGCCTCGATTCAGATCTCCTATTTCACTGAGGTGAGTCGTGACATTTCAAGCAAAATAATCCCAGATGCCCTGGGTACCTGCATCAACAGTCGGAGTGGTCTCCTAGCTGTTTAACCAATGCATTGAGGCGTTTCGGTACGTCCGGAACAGGGCGTTGCACGTACACGTACCTACATCACCGACACTACCGAAGTTCCATCCTGGAACCTGGTACGGAAAACTCTATTGGCATTTGTGAACATACCCTCTTTCAACGATACCACAATAAATTGAGAGCCCTTAAATCGGGTCTTGATCAAGTGCCCTATATTTTGTGTATGAGACAAATCTAAGGCAGCATCAACTTCATCCAAAATATACATTGGAGCAGGCTTAAATTGCAACAATGCCATGATCAAGGACAACGCAATCAACGATCTTTGACCTCCCGATAATTCAACCAAACTTTCTTTCCAGACTTCCCCAAGCTTGACCTTAACTTCTAAACCCTTGGTGACATCCATCATATTGACAGGCACCAATTTTGCAAATGATCCGGGCAATAAATCACTGAAGATTTGTCCGAAATCGACAGACACCTTTTGATAGGTGGTGTTAAGTGTATCTCTCTTGTAACCATTTAATTTATCAATCGTATTAACAATCTTAGTCTTATCTTTTTCGATTGTTTTGACCATATGTCCCAAGGACGCTTCTTTCTTCTCCACGTTATCAATCATACTCATGATATTGACATTGACTTTTCGCTTCATACCTTGAAACTTCTCCTCAAGGACTGCCAACTGGGAATAGCACTCTTCCAAATTGATATTAGGATATTGTTGGATGAGGTTATCGAGAACACCTGTGTCTGTGACCCAAGAATTCTCACTAATAATCTCATCCAAACTTGCCTTCAAGTTCTTTGTAATACCAGATGATTTTTCAAGTTCATGGCTCAACTTTTGTGATTCAAGCTTATGTTCATTATGAGCATCGCCTTTCAACTTAAGAATCTTGATAAGCTCATTGATTTCATCGTCTAAGCCTAGAAGATTGGCCTTTTCCTCATCCAATTCTGCTCTGGTCAAGTTTAATGATTCAGTAACTTTATCAGCTCTTTGTATGGTTTCTTCTCTCTTCTTGTTAAGTTCTTCAATGAGTATGTCAGAATTCTTGAAGGAATCTTGCAAGTTAGCCAATTCTGATTTTAGTTGCTCGTTTTCGATTTGCATGGCCTGGAATTCGTCAGTGCTACTATCAAGTTTCGATTGTTTTTCACTCAATTGTTTCTTCAATTTGGCGATTTCTTTCTTTAAATCGTTCAATTTGGATCCTTTGTCTTTACTGAACTCCTTGATATCCTTCTCGATAACACTAACTTCTTTTTGATACGCCTTGCAATTTTCAGTTTCTGTGTTGATTTGCTCGGTTAAGTTCGTAATTTCATTTTGATTGGACTCATTCTGTTTCAAAATGAGCGATGATGGATTGTTTTCCAACTTCTTTTCCAACAACGATAATTCGTACTTTTTCAAATTAATGTCATTTTGCAAGGACTTTGTACTGTTGACCACCGATTCCATTTGGTTCAACTCTGCTCTGACTTGTTGTAGTTTATCAGTAACAAATTTGAAGTTACTTGAGATTTTGTTAAACTTCTGAATCTTGATCAAGATCGAGGAGTCGTTCTTTCTCGAACCACCAGATAAATTTCCTTCAGGATCATAAATATCACCTTCTAATGTTATTGATCTTGATCTAATCTTAGGATCAAAAGTGATAGTTTTGGCTGTTTGTGGGTCATTACAAATGAACGTAGTGCCAAAAATAAACTCCATAGCTCTGATCAATTCTTCCTCAAATTCAATCAAGTTCAAGGCCAATTCAACCTTATTTGGGGTCAAATTTTTGGCATATTGAACGACATTCTGATCCACCGATCTTGCATTGATCTTGTCTAATGGAATAATCGTGACTCTTCTTCTCAAGTGTCCCTTTTCTAATAACTGAGACGCAACTTCTGAATTGTCCACAATCACATTGTATAGTCTGTTCCCAGCACATACTTGTAATGCAAGGGCCTTGTCATTGGCAGTATCAGGGAGATTGAATAATTGAGCAGCAATTCCTCGAACTAAATCGTCATTAAAATCGGGTGTTGGTTTGGTGTAATTAAATCCTATATTTCCGATTTCTCTTTCCATATAGTCCAAATCGTTTTTCAACTTGTTTGCTTGAGAAGACAAGTCGGATTCTTGATGTCTCAAGTCATTAATTAAATTAGGATCGAATCCCAATTTGTCATTTAATGTTTTCTCCATTCTTTGAATTTCTCCTTGATATTTCAGTATGCTGTCCAAAAGAGACTCGTTCTCTGACTTTGCTTTGGCTAACTTGATTTGATCATTTGCAATTTGCGAAGTCAAATGGGTGATTTTCAATTTAGAAGTTTTGATGAAATTTTCACTGGTATTCAATTTTTCTTTGACTTCGTTGAGTTGTGAAGAATATCCCGTACTGATATTACCAGTTGAGGAAACACCTGTTGATAAAGTGGAGAGCAATTCTTCTTTCTTATTAAACTCATCTTTGAGACTATTAAGCGCTTCGTTCGACTGATTGAAGGTGACCTCGTACTTGTTGTAGACTTCAAGGTTTTTAGCCAATGAGTTTTGTATTTCGACAATTTGCGCCTCGACTTTTTGTTTCTTGACTAACTCATCCCTCAAGTTATCTGCAACTATATCCTTTGAAGTGTTTAATCTTGTGATTTCATTGGTCAATTGGGCTTCTTGCTGTTCTAATTCCTTCAATTTCCCATCGTTTTGAAGTTCGGATTCTCTTTGAAGCTTTACTTGGTTTAAATCGTCGTTTAAGTTCTTGATTTCAAGGACCAACTTCTCATTTTCAAGGTTCAAAAATGACAAACGCGATTCATGCTCATTCAAGGAGTTGGAGTGGTTTGTGAAATTTCTTGATAATTTCAAGTAATCATGGGCTGCCACAATTCTTGATAATTTCTCCAAATCTATTTGGGTCTGTTGAAACTCCAAGAAGTTTCTTTTCTCGTTTCGAAGTTTTTCCAATTTTGGCTCGATTTCTTCAGCCAATAAGTTTCTAATCTCACTCAATTTGGCCTCCTTCTTCGCCATTGTCTTCTGTGCCTTATCTTTACGTTCTTCGAACGTCCTTGTTCCGGCAGCTTCTTCTATTAATGATAAGATCTCTGCGGGTTTCATGTTAAGCACTTTGGTGATTTTACCCTGCATGATCAAGAAGTTGGGGTTATTGATATTTAATTGCACCGACTGAAATAGATTTAGCACAGTTTGTTGCTGTGCCTTGTGCCCATTGATCAAGTACTTGGAACTGCCCCCAAGAATGATTTGTCTGGTTACACTAATGGTAGAACAGGTCTCAAATCCAATTGGAGACTTGGAGATCTCGTTGTTATTGAACACGATCGTCACACTGGCTTTGGTCACACCTGCCTGGCCTCTTTTATAGATCAAATCCTGAAGATTCGAGGCTCTGACTGTAGACATTGATGCTATACCAAGCACGAAACATATAGCATCGAGAATGTTCGATTTTCCCGACCCGTTAAGTCCAGTGATGGCATTGAATTGACTGTCCCATCCCGATATTACCGTACGAGTAGCATATGACTTGAAACCGTCTATGATGAGTTCTTCCACCTTCATTATACTTGATTGGAAACTGGTGGTTCTTTATGGTTTTCGATGGTTTTCGATGGTTTTTGATGGTTTTTCAAGCGGATTTTCACGTAGATATGTTCAAAACTCGCCAATTCCTCTATATTCGTGTTTTTCCTGATGGTTAAAGCCTTCTATTGATGATTTTTTCAACTATCTCGATTGAAGGTCTAGTTTTTTTGTTGTTGATATTTCTTGGGTTCTAGAACACCTTTTTCGACCGTTGAAAAGCGTGCTTGCGTCACGTATATAGTCTGGCTTCCAATCGACTGAGATCGTCTTTATTCGCTTCAAATTGAACGTTTTGGCGATGTATAGATATTCTTTAATTGTTTGTTTGTTGATCTCATCTATGTCGTGAATCGAGGCTCCATTCACGCGTTTGGCTTGTCGCGACATATGTCATGTGATACATCACGTGTTATTTCTCTTGACTTCCCAATAGGGCAGTCTCCATCTAACGTGCTCTGCATTAGCTTGTATCACGTAGAATTTTCTCACGTGATCTGATATCCATCACAAATTTTTTATATACTTAACATTAACTGAACCTCCATCACCACTCTTTCTCCGCCCACAACGTCAAATGCTCCGTTTCAAAAGGACGGCACGGATCCTGATACGGCACAAATCCGGTGCTCAGGTCCAGCGTTCGAGTTTTATTCCGGAAGAATTGCGTAATCGCCACAAATACTTCCCAAAACAGCATCTGGAGTCTAAAAACAGTAACAATGACGATAAGAACAGATTTAATCTCACCAAAAGCTTGCTTAAGTCGTCTGGCAAGGATTATACAAGACCCAAGGGAAGTTACTTTGATCCTGCCAATTCCAAATTGAACCTCCAGTTGAATAATGCGCTGCTCTTCGACCAAATATCTAAGGATACCTTGGATAGAACCATGAAACGGTTCGAACATCCATCCAAAGAATGGAAACTACGGTTGCTGAAGGTTCCAGGAGGCTCTGCGGACAAAAAGGCCCTTGCTGCCATCAACAAAAACATCCATTCTTCTATTCGCAACGCCACTATAAGTCCACAAGTAGTCAATGATTCAACCAATGTGGGAGATTTGGTCACCTTATACGACGACAACGTCAACCTCTATCTTATCGTGGAGATCCCGGAAATGTTGAGCTCGTCGTCATATACTTTTATCAATAATGAGGGAGAAGTGGTATATGCAAAACGGTCTGCAATCAAGATTCGATTTCCCGGAGTAATTCCAAAAGAATACCACGAAATTATCAGAACCTTCGTGCAATTAGAGACAAAGTACTTGAATATTGCACCCATTGGCGTTTCTAACGATAAATTTACCAAATCCAACATGTCTTTACCGAAAGAAATGAGATCAAAGGGACAGGAACAACCAGAATTCGAAGCACAAACTCTGGCCAACGATGGGGTTGGGAATGATGGTATAAAGGAAGATTTTCTAGTAACCCAAGCCTCGTCCCAATTGTTGACCAACTCCAATGTAAATACTTATCTGGTGCCCATAGAAGCTCGAAAACTCTATTCAAAAGCATTGACCGAAGTGTCTATCGATGCATTCAATCATTTATCAATGATCAATGCCAAGTTGGAGATTTTGCACCGGATTTTCCAGTACGACTCCAATGGCGATGTGATCAATTCCCCAAGAACCATCTCCATGTTCGAAATCTTGTATCACCTAGAACATACTGATCTCAAGAAATTACAAGTGGAAGCGACAGTTTCGAAGCCGAGTCTAGGAAAAGACCTCCTATTGCTGTATGATTTCGAAAGCCAGAAGTATCCTATATCCAAGTTCCTAGCATTGATCATATCTTTAAGAAAGCAGTCTCGATTATGGAACATTGATAAGTATAACAAGAGTTATCCACCGACCAGTGTGAGTATTTTGCCCATCAAAAATATCGAGCAGATCAACAAAATCGTTTCTTACTTGAAGATCAGAAGAGGAGACATGGAATTCGCCGCATATGTAAATAATAATGTTAAACCTGACGGATCCAAGGCTCCAAAACCTCCTTACTATGACGAAATCGTCCAAATGTTTAAAGATTATATCATAGGCAACTTCACCAGTGATCCAGTGTTGGAAACATTATTGGTATCCATTGTTCGTTTGGTAGACGGAAATTTGGATGGTGTCAATGAAGTTTATTCCTATGAGTATTCTAAAGCAAGGGCATATGATTTACTAATCAAATTGAAAGAATTAGAAGGACAAGACAAAGGGGTGGCACTTGAAAACCCCAGCAGTTGGTCCAAGTCACTACAATTATCAGAAGATATTAGTTTGATGAAGAAATATGGTGATGATTACTATAAGTTCATTGATGAATATTTGGAGCCTAAAGCATTGGAACAGAAGTCGGTGATTACCACAGATGTTGTTGATACACTCCCTTCGTTGCATACGTTTAAAGAAGTAGTAATATCTGATGAGATTGAAACAAAGACAAAGGTCGTGTCAGACTTCTTTACCAAAGATCCATTGGAGTCGAGCCGTGAAGACTTCACATCCATACCGATTTACTGTATTGATTCAGCAGATGCCCACGAAATTGACGACGGTATTTCTCTTCATCATGAGGATGGGAAGTATATCATATCGACGCATATAGCAGACCCCGGCTCATACATCAAACCTTTATCATTGATAAGTACCATCGCCTTTGGAAAGGGAAGGACGACTTATTTACCTGAAGGACCTTCGATGATGTTACCAAATTTAATACCCGAAGTTTCTGGCTTGGGTATTGATGGCAAGGAAACAAGAACTTTCGTGATTCAGTACAAGTTGGACAAGAAAACTATCGATGAATTCATCGAGAACAAGTTGAACGATCAACATTTGAAATTCTCCAAAGACTTCTTAGCTGATATTTATCACCAGATCAAATCCAGTATTGCTATCAAGGTTGGCACTGGAAAACATTTCCCCGAAGGATTCACCTACTCCAAAGTAGATCAACTTTTGAAGGATGATCAGAGAATTGAAGACTTTAAAAATGGAAAGTCTGACGATGTTCATTTCAATAACTTGTTTAAGCTCTACAATATGTCCACTATCTTGCACAATATCAGGGTGATCGTTGGTGAAGGAACCCAATTCGCCATTTCAAAGTCCACGATTAAGGTATTGGATATTGAAGAAAATGATTCTATCAGACCTGGTTATAGTGAGGTAGAGGGAGGGTACCAAATGAGACTTAAAGACTCGAACCAAGCCATCCAAATTCTCTCCAACACGTCACAAGGAGAAGACTCTAAGTCCCAGTTATTGGTCTCTGAATTCATGATCTTTGCCAACCATTGCAGTGCATCTTTTGCTCGCGATAACAACATCAGAATCATCTATAGGTCGCAAGAGATGATCTTGAGCGCAGACGTCAAAGAAAAGATTCATCAAATCATTAAGGAAAGCGTGGAATCGAAACAACGTATCAGCGAAGAAGACTTGAGTCAAATCTTGATGGTTTTGACCAGTGCCAAAACACAGACAATACCCAAAAGGCATGAATCTCTTGGTGTAGATTCGTATACTAATGTCACTTCTCCTTTGAGAAGGTATACTGATATTGTCAACCATTGGAAGTTTGAAGAATATTTGTTGCAACAGATGAATGAAATCCCCACGCACGAAGTCATTCCTGATCAGAACTTACAGTATATTGGGAATCATTTACAGAACATGGAGCTCATCAATAATCAAACTCAAAGGTTCTCGCTTAAGTTCTGGGAAGGAACCTTCTTCAAAGAATACTTGTCTCTTGTACAACAAAAGAAAATTCCTCGTAAGAGGCAAATCAAGTTCCGGTTGTTGATCAAATCCAATCCCCAGAACGGGAGCTACATTTCGGTCGATGTTTTAGGATTCAACAACTTACGTTCGAAGTTAGAAATCACCCCCAAAATCATGAAGGAGTTCAGTGATGGAAACATCCAGGTCGGCCAGATCTTGGAATCGGAAAACATCAAGATCGTCAAGGTCGACTTCATTGAAGATGAATTAGTGTTGGAGTATACATAAGGGAAACTCAAAACTTGTAAATAATAGTAATAATAATAGAAGGTGTATATAGCATATAATGACGAGTAATTAATAGTTATGACAAACCAAGACGTACGTAATCTATAGTCCCTGCTGGCTACTGACAATATGCTTCAAACTTACGTTGGTATCATACACCAGTTGAGCCTTTCTACTCTAAGATCCGTAAAATTCATGTGCAGAAATTCGATCAGTTGGCTAAACTGCTATTATAGAACTTATCCGCTGCCTGGCATCTAATTTCAGATGAAACATCACAACGGTTATAGATTTAGAACACTATAGTTATGGCAAAAAGTGATTGGTAATAATCCCTATATTGTTGGTAATTAAATAACGACATTATTCGATGGGTACGACATTTGTCTTATCTAACATCACATTCATCTAAGAACTACCCCCCATATTCCCCTCACCTCCCCCTAGCTTTGTCTCAGCAAGATTGCCGTATTATTATCTAGCAACTATCACAGCCTACTTAAACAATAGCTCGTGATCGCTGCATTTCTTAGTTCTTCATCTTATTGTTCTTTATCTTCTATTGTATACTGCATACTGTACATAAATGTCGCCCTTTGCCCACAACTTTATCAGTAGCAAGTGTCGTAAATCGGACCAGAAATACCTCGAGAACGATCTCGTCTGCTAAGATTTACCAGATGCCGTTTAATAGCAATTTTGCATTTTCGATCTTGTGATTTTGAGCATTTTTGCTACCTCTGATTTGAATATAAGTAATTAATTTCTTAAATTTTGATATAATATCATAAAAATAAGAAAAGCAATTTTTTTTCTTACCTTTTTTGGTACCTCTGTATATGTATAACTGGAGTTAGTGATTTGGTGCCGTTTAAAGCCCACAACACCTAAAATGGCGATCTTATGGCTCAACTCTATTAATGAAGACCCCTGTATATTAAGGATCTTACGTAATACAACACTGCATACAACCCACAATTTCCTCCTGCATACACCACCAAATCATCATAACAAATATACTGTACCACTAATAGTTACATTTAATGCCCACATTTTTCTATCAAAACACGCCTGAATCCAGCTGAAAGCAACTTTATTGTACTCAGAGTCACTAAATTACATGGAATCCCGAAAAAACGGGCTGGAAATATGACTTCTGTGATCACAAACACCTCTTCAATCAATAATGCTTTCATCTCCACAACAGACCATCTCCCCTGTGACATAATACGATCCATATGGCTCGTGCAGCTGTACAACATAGCAGTGAACAAGGCCAGGGTACGATTGGGGTTTTTGTTGCGTGGGATTCAGAACAATCGGTACGAAAGTACGACCAAGAAAGACGAAGTGATTCGAGAAATAATATCCATCAAAGACCTCATCATGAAGTATCGCTTAGAGTCAGTACAAGAATCTCAAGCACTCAAGAACCAATTGATCACACACAAGATATGTCTCAGCGAAGAGCTTGTTCAGCTCCGGAAAATTGCAGAGCACCAGCGATCCAACCAAATCAATGCGGATTTTCCGCAACAAGACGAGTTAAGAGAGCAATTGAAAGCACACTATGCCCAAAATCCCTTAGTTTCGCAACGGGAGGCTATGAAGGAACAGCAGGAATTGATTCGCTCGCAAAAAGAAGCGAAGATCACGCTGGACTTAGCACGTAGTCCTGCTAAGAAGAAATCTACAGGATTAAAGCTTGTATTCAAGATTCCTGGGGCAAAGGTATCGAAGGTATCGAAAAACCCCATCAAAGCACGGGTTTCCAGCAACCACATCAAATCACAAGGTACTCTCAAGCACATTAAAGCACGGGGATCCGCCAGAGCTACCGAACCACAGCCACCTAAGAAACTGCATCGTAAGAAGACACCGGAACCAAAGCCTGTGGTAGTAAAGCAAGAAGAGGTAATAGTGGAGGAAGAGGACAAGAATGCTTACTGTTTCTGCAGGCAGGGATCGTTTGGGGATATGATAGCTTGTGACAACGAAGACTCGTGCCCCAATGGAGAATGGTTTCATTACAAGTGTGTCGGGTTGATCAATAGAGTGGAGGCATTGAAGTATACTACAGGAAAACTTCGATGGTACTGTTCAGATCATTGTCGAAATATTGGAGAAGCTGAAATTGAAAAGAAGAAAGCAAAGAAGGGAAAGAAAAAGAAGAGAAAATGGTGAGGATACCCAAGCCAGTTATTCCTACCACTATTATGTACTTACTAGTTTAGTGATCAAATTAATGCTTAATGTTTAACTATATTATCTTATGTACACCATTATACAGTCAAAAGTTCCAACATACCCGAGATCTCATTGGCATCTTTACTCTTTCTGATTTCAACGTTGATCTTTTTTAACAAGTTGGCAAAACATTCTTCCAACACAACACTCTTATCGATCAAAGGACCGTACATTTCCAATATCACTCCAATGAAATCACAGAATAAGTTTATGGATCTGACATCCTCCAAGTTCTTGGTGAACCATTGCAAAATGGGCAACAATGAAATCTCATCTCTTCCATAGATGGAGATTCTGATTTTTCCTCTCTTCTTCAATTCATTCAATACAGTCACGGTTTGGTCCTTGGCGACACCTGGTACAAATGCGGAGTCCAAAGCTTCAGACCATCTGAACCCATTCAAGTGCTTTTCGAATTGTTTCAACCTTTTGTTCTGTACTGAGGATGTAATGACTCTATGTTCTTCTTCTCCAGAGTAATCTCTACCCTTCATCATTCTACTGTATGCATTGGATTTTTCTTCTTTGATTCCCTGTAATGCCTTGGGTTCTGTCTTTCTGGTTCTGATGGTTATCAAACCGGAAGTCAAACCGGTGACGAAATGCTTATGGTTGTTAGAAGCTGGAGAGACACCGCAACTCAACACACCTCCCGAGGCAAACTTCCATCCGAACTTGACTTCCCAGTTGGATGATGTGTGGTCAAAGATTTTGACATGGCCATCCAAAGAACCCACCAACAACCCTCTGTCGCCGGTATCGTGTAAGGTGGTTGCAGTCTTGGTGAAGTTGTTCAACTCATGGATTTGTGAGCCTCTGGCCAAATCCCAGATCTTGACCTGTGGACCTCCAGCACTTACCAACGTGGTTGGTGACAATGCAAGCACGTCTTCCACAGGATTGCCTTGGTTAAACAGGGCTATCAACTGTTGGTTATTGGCAGAAGATAATCTTGTATCAAACAAACGGACAACTCCATCGTAACATCCCGTCGCGATCAAGTTGGGGTTTCCAGGAATGAAACTGGCACTCCTTATATAGTCGCCGTGGTACGAGTCGTTGAACTCTATGATGGGACCCTTGGTGGTCTGAGAGATGTCGTATAACCGGACTATTCTGTCGTCTGAACCAGTCACCAATTGATTTCCAATGGTACTATGGAACTTGGCTACATGGGTCGGATGTGACGATGGATTCAAACTAACGAGAAGGTTTCGTGGCTGGTAACTGTCGTATATGGAAACCAACCCGGTAGCATCTGCTGCCACCAACAATTTCCCGTCATAACGGTATTCTCCGGAGTAAACTGTATCTTTGAATCTTGAAAAAGTTTTGATAACTTGACGAGTCTTCAGCGAGAAAACCTGGATTCTGGTGGACGATGTCACGGCAAAATCATTGGGCGACACGGGGTTGAAGTGAATCTTGGTTATGGGATGGTTTTCCTTAACGAGTTGTGGTGTCACGTATCCTCTCCAGTATCTTTGTTCAGGGGTGGTTTGTGCTGGTAAGGTTGGGTTTCTTACTGGCCCAATTCTTTGTTTGCTGGACGACATTTTGCGGGGAATTCTCGAGCCAAGATGATGCTAGGGTTTATTAAAAGAGGTTTCAGAGCGTTTCCCACGGGTTGAATAGCTGAAGCAAGGTTTCAAGGCACCTTGGAAGACTATTGAAAAGATGATATACTTTGCAGGCGATGAGTTTGATTTTTCAGGTCACGTGAGTGAAAAATGGAAAGTTTGGAAATATCGAGAGATGAGCAGAAAGGAAGGAAGATATCTTGCGAAAAGGCGCTGTTAAAGGCATGAAGTGAAGGTTACAATAACTATAGGATCATTCAGGATGGTTTTGTAGTCAAAACCGGGTGAAAACGACTGGATTGAGAAGACTTTTCATAGGTCAAGAATTCTCTCATTACGTAAGCTCTTTTAGTACAATTACTAATAAGTCCAGAAGATATTTCAATTTTAGTCCCTACGTCTTTTCAAGTTGCTTCTTCAATTATCTATAAAATACACAATCTAATCAAGCAACTCCTTCATCAGCTTACACTAATTTACTTTTCCAAGTCCTTCTTTAAGGTACCCAAGAAAGCGTGCTTTTCAGCTGGGGTTTGGAATCTACCCTTACCGAACTTAGAAGCGGTATCGATCCACTTCAAGTTAACTTGTTCCAAAGCTCTTCTGGAAGTGTCAACGTACAAGGACTTTCTCAAGGTAACAACTCTCTTTCTGATACCTGGGATAGAACCCTTCAACAAAACGAAATCGTTGTTGACAAGACCGTATCTGACGAAACCACCCAATGGGTTGATGGTCTTCTTGGTTCTGTCGAACTCAGTAGCACCGTTGGAAGCGTCTTCACCGGAACCGACTCTGTAAACCTTGTGGTTAATAGAGGTTCTGTGATGGTAACCGTTTTGACCGGCTCTGGCGACGGTCCAGTTAACATTGGCTGGATGCCAAGCACCAATACAAGCAACCTTTCTTAAACCTCTGTGGGTCTTTCTTGGCAACTTCTTGGTACCCCATCTGTGGGTGACACCCTCGAAACCGTGACCGGCAGTGACAGCGACAACATCGATCATTTCGTTTTGTTCGAAGACAGAGTCAACGGAAACGGTCTTTTCAAAGTGTTCTCTGGCCCAGTCAACCTTTTCGGAGATGGAACCACCGTTGACTTGGATTTCAGCAATGTGAGCCTTCTTTTGAGCCAATGGGGTCTTCTTGACTTGGGTGTGAGCAAGAACTCTGACAACGGAAGCGTACTTCTTGATTCTGGCGAGTTCTCTTTCGATTTGAGCACCATCTTGAGCGTACTTAGCAGAGTACTTGGTGAAAGCCTTCTTCTTGGACTTGTACCAGTTCTTGTAGAATCTTCTCTTGATTTCTTCAGACAAGTGTTCGGCCCAGACGGTGGTCAAGGATCTTAAACCTCTTGGGGTTTCAACGTAACCAACGACACCAACAACAACCAATGGTGGAGTGTCCACAACAGTGGCGGCTTCGACAACTTCACGCTTGTGCATCTTGGAACCAGGACGGTCCAAGTCTCTGACGATGGTGGTCATACCGGCCTTGTAACCTAAGAAAGCAGTAAGAGCAACAGGCTTAGACTTGACATCCTTTGGGAAGGACTTAACTCTACCTCTTTGCTTGGAGGCTCTCTTTCTTGGAAGGAACCCTAAGGAACCATGACGTGGTGCTTCGAACTTTCTGTGAGACATTATAAAGTGGAACAACTAAGGAGCAGAAGAGGTGAGAAAGAGAAGAGGATCCTTTGGCTTTTATATATGGGGGGGGGTGAAAGTTTGAAAATTTTTCAGTACTGCACACAGGCACATTCTGGTGAAAAAGTGAGATGGGGACAATAATTACACTGATAAAGGGTAAATCTGGGCACCACACAAGCCTAACCAACCTATGTATGATATCGTCTGTCTAGGGATATTAGAGCTGAGCTGGGACCATATACGAATAGAGAAAGTCTCAATTTCTAGATCTACTCAAAACTGCGGAGTTTCGTCGCCTTTCTACGATTTTTTGGCTCCTATAGGAAAGATATGCAATATAGAGAGCTACATTATGGCTGCGAAAAGACTCTATTGAAAGGTATCACCATCTAAGACCTGGAGCTTACCGGTCCAGATTCGTTAAATGGCAGGCGAAAAGGCTTAGGAACAGTCCAGAGTATGTACACAGTCTTGGGCTTTAACAAGGTCTATCGCCAAACGATTTTGGAGGAAAAACACCACTTCGTATACAAACACTTTGACTTTACAAAGCGAGGATACATCCAATCAACACCAGGGTATCGACGAGCTACCGTACGAAGACATTCAAAGGTAGTAAAATAGAAGATTTTACCACTTTTCCACTTTGACTCGAAAGCAATTCAAAATATCTTTCTCGTGTGGTTCTGCAAACCAGCTCCAAGTTGTGAATACCTTGAATAAACCACTCGAAGAGAGTCGCTAGATTCACAGTACTCAATGCTTCACTTTTGGAGTAGAAAACAAATGAAAATGGTTTGGTTTTCAAGACTATCGTCATAAATGCCTGACGGTATTGAGGTTCTGCGCAGCTTTACTTGAAAATCGAGAGGTTTTATTGAAAAATTAAAAAGCTTCATTCACAAACTATGGCGTCAAGAACCGTAGTATATGACCAATTGCAAATAACATGCCATGTCTTTTGGCAGAGTTAGTTGCAACTTCTTAGTGTTTTCTAGTTTTGGTATTATAAATCCACGCCACATATCCATGGCTAAGTCATGAAACCTAAACTTGCCGTTCTTACAATACTTCATATTTATCTGTATATATTTGTATAAGTAGTTGAATGCTGAATATAGACGAAATAATAGGGGCAACGGAGGAAATGAAATAAACAAATGATAAAATTCGTGAGGAATCCAGGACTCACCAGGATTGGATTCATGACGCTTTCGTTAGAATGCACAACTTGTGGAACTGAATATAAATGGGGTGTATTAACGGTACCATGGATATGAAATGTCTTTGTTCATATGAATCTATTCGTTGATCATGAAATATTGGACTGGTATGTAATAATGGTAATGTTTAAGACTTGATGTTACTTTCTCTTGATATGTATGATTTTCTTCAATGCTAACTGGGCATCTCCAGAATCTTCGTTATTCGATAATGCAGACGAAGAATTGGATCTTGAACTTAAAGTTGCTTGCAAATTCTTGACGGTTGTTTTGGAATCGTAGTCGCTAGCTGAATTACCCAAGCTCATCAAATCGGTCATGTTGATGGATCCACTATTGTGAACATGGAACCCATCTTCCAAATTATCTTCTTGCTTTGGCTCTTGTAATTGATGATGGTCCTGTTGTTGAGTATCTTGTTGCATCTCTTGCTGACTTGTTTCTTGGTGTTCTTGGTGGTCAAACCGGAAATCATCTTGCGGCTGCTGAGATACCTGGCCATCACCAGACCCACCGTTCATGAAAAACTCTTGGTTCATGAAAAACTGTTGGTTTCCAAGCCCCTTCTTTACTTGTGGTGAATTAAGATTCATCATAGAGTACATCATTGAATTGAATTGCGGAGTCAAGTTGAAAGACAAACTGGCATTTGGAGTAAACCCTGTGGAGGTGTACAAGTAGTTATCGTCATGCTTTGGGGTTTGGGGCATTTGCTGGACACTCTTGACGCTAGAAGAACCAGCTCCTGAGCCATTATTGGTCGCAGAACCGGAATTTTCAGTAATTGAAGCCAATCCAGATCCTTGTAAAAGAGAAGTGGACGAAACACCAGTGATGTCGGAGTTGTGCCTTCTTAACACTGGCCCACCAACTAGTTGAGGGTTAACTTGGTTCTTTTCAGCAACAGATGATAAAGATTGCCCAACCGTCAATGGCGCAGATAATGCAAGCGGTTGTTGATACTGGGCTTCAATACCAATTACAGAGGCAGAGTGGGTTAATCTAGGACGCACGTTATCAAACTTGACTTCCTTCTTGACTGTCAGGGTCTTTGCCTTCTTTGCTTTAGACTTTTTGAGTGGCGGCGAAGGTAATGGCTTGGTATGAGGCGAAACGTCAGCGGTAGCAGATGAATCAGTTTTTGCGGCTGCAGAAGTTGATGCATTGTTAGTTCCGGCGGCCAGGAAGAAATCACTGGAGAAAACAGCTTTACCCAGATCATCAATCGTGAGCTTCAACAGGAAGTTGGAGTTGTTGGAGTTAGAATTGGCACTGGTAGTGGAGTTTGAGTTAGAGTTCGAGGTGGAAGCAGAGTACTGAGTGGTTTGTTCATTTGTTTCCTTTGGAGATCTCGAACTAGAGCTTGCAACGTCATTGAGGGTTTGGAACTGTTGGGGTTGTTGGGGTTGTTGAGGCTCTTGGTATTGGACGGGCAATTGCAGTTGTTGTTGTAGTTGTTGTTGCTGCTGTTGACTTTGTTGCAACTGAAGTGCTTGCTGGGCTTCAAGTTTAGGGTACTGTTCGTTAGTCATCTGTGTCTCAGACTGCAGTCTGTGGTTGCCCTTCAAATGGGAATTAGAAGATACAAGCGACACAGGAGGCAACAAATTCGAACCCGGGGGTAATTGGTTCAAGCCGGAGTTGTGGACAACTTGGTGCAAATTTTGAGCTCCTGTTGAAAGGTTCAAATTTTGATTTGGAGAAAGATTGGGGGCTCCGTTGGGCGTCGGAGTGCTTGCGGTGACCATGAAAGAAGGGTTGGAAATGGCGCGTTCATCTGTTTTCGAGGGGGTGGGAAACGACGCCGCGGTCTTGCCGTTGGCATAGAACTGGGGGGTGGACAAATAGCTGGGGAATTGGCCCTTGACGGTGGACGAAGGGGGAGTGTTGTAGTAGTTGATGCCGTCGTTGTTGTGCAAGTTGAACATGTGAGCGCCCCCCGTGGTGCCGTCGACCACCGGATAGTCGTGGACCAGGGGATTGGCCGAGTGGGTGATCATGGAAATATTATCCAAGGTCTTGGTGTTGATCTGGTGATACGGGGTGAAGGTGGACCCGTTGATAGCAGCAGAGAGCGGGGTGACCAAAACGGTTTCCGAGGTGGTGGGCACCGAAGAGGTGGACCTCGACTTCTTGACCACGTTGGGCGAGTTGGCCACCGACGAGCTCTGGGAGCTCTTTCTTCGCTTCTTTTGCTTGACACTGCCGATTCTCATCAAGGGAGTGAAGAAGTCGGGGGCGCCCTGCTTGACGATCTGGTTGGAGTTGGACTCCGCGGTGGGGCTGCCGCTGAACGGCGAGGTGTTGACGCTGATGTTCATGGTGGTGGTGATCTTGGACGAGAGGGACGTTGGCTTGGGAGGACGACCACGTCTTTTTCTGACGGGAGACTCGATGGGCGACCCGGAAAGGGTGGGGGATGTGAAGTTGGCGAGAATGACGCCAGCACCACTTTTGGCCGTAGAGCTCGAAGAGCTCGTAGGGACCAGAACAGCCGTAGAGCCAGAGCCTGAAGAGCCTGTTGGTCCTGTTGGTCCTGTTGGTCCTGTTGGTCCTGTTGGTGGAACTAAAGGCACCAGTGAGCTCGGAAGCGAGTTCATTTCAGCGTTCGGGCCACCGTTGCCAAAGGGGTACGCATGCGACTGTCGTGCAAGAGGGATGGCGGCGTGGTACATCTGGTTGGTGGTGTAGATGTTGGAAGAAGAGTGGTTGGAAAAATATTGATCCAGCATTCCCAAAGAGTAGGGAAGTGGGGAGTTGGTGAGGGTGTGCATAGATAGGCTAAGGAGTCGACCAGGAAGAACCAGGAAGATTAAGGAGCCAGATTAAGGAGCCAGGAAGATTAAGACTCCAAGGATGGAACCAAGGATAGATCCAAAGGATAAGAACTTTCACTTGTCTCTGGTAGAGATCGGGTTCAATGCTGTGAATAGCTAATGAAGTGTTAGTAAAGCAGTAGTAGAGCAGCTAAGCAGTACTAAGAAGTTACTAAAGCTCAGTACTTTATGGTCAGTACTTTATAGTCAGTACTTTATGGTCAGTACTGTATGGTTAGTACTGTTATCAGTTAACCTATGGGTGCTAGGTTGACGGTCTGGACCTCAAGTGATTGACAGTCAATTGAGTGAAAAATCGACTGGTGGTGCCGTATGGTTGCGAACTAAAGCGAATAGTGCAACGGCGGGATGAAGTGGTTGGTGATAAACGATGGGTGGGTAGGGACTTGGTAGGGAGACTTGGTATGGGTAGTGAGACTAGGTACGAGACTTGGTACGAGACTTACAATAAATGCTACGGGAACCCACGTATATAAACGTTTGGTGGTTGGTGCTCCGGTTGTCGCAGGCTATAGTTGTAATTAGTCAAACAATGCAAATTGCAAATGCTGGTGAAATCGGACGTAGGATGGTTAGGTGCAAAAGCAATGCCGGTTCCAATCCGGGAGACATTGTTCAAGATCCAATTGGGAAGTGATTTAAGAAGCACGACATCACTTGACAAACCACGGCCACGGACCGTTGGGTGAGGACGATTGGTGGGGGTGCAGGCTTGAATCACTGGTTGATTCGAGATTAATCCACTACTCAGCTTGTCCCAGCACTAGTTCATTCCAAGCCCAGCCTTGGTTCCTTAGGTTAGTTCTACAGGTTGTTTGGTTATTTCTACAGGCTTTTTGGTCAGTTCTACAGGCTCTTTGGTCGCTTGGTCAGCTAATTAAGGCAGTTGGCCCTCTGACTCTAAGATCCTTGCTAACTCCTCCTCGTTATCACTATTGTGCCGGTCTCGCAACCGT
Source organism: Suhomyces sp. yHQL142 (assembly GCA_030582675.1). Taxonomy (NCBI): domain Eukaryota; kingdom Fungi; phylum Ascomycota; class Pichiomycetes; order Serinales; family Debaryomycetaceae; genus Suhomyces; species Suhomyces sp. yHQL142. Next base: position 154,639 of record JAJMGU010000028.1, read on the forward strand.
CTCGAGGAACCAAAATAAACTCATCCTAACAATAGATAGCAGACACAGGATTTTTCAGTTCAAGGGATGAAATGGTCCGACAGAGATGACTGGAGAGGGGCCAAAGGCCATAGCCAGACCAAAGGCCAGCCAGACCAAAGCCCATCGCCATATATATTCCTTTAACAGATAGATTTCCAGAGCTTATCGTGCCAATTCGTGCCAATTCGTCACCTCTACCCCTCGTACTCTCCATCGTCGTCTAATGGATCTGAAAAATTTGCAGAAACGCGTGTAATATAAACGCACGCCATTTAACCCAATACGGACAAATTCTCCATCACAATCAACATGGAACCACCGCTGGAAGCTGAAGCCTCCAGTGCCGGAAAATAATGGTGGCCGGCCCCAGACCACCGTCTGCAATGTTCGGACGGCAACCTAAGCTGCCTGGACACAAACGTGAGGTGAGGAAGCTTATAGACAAGCAGGCAGCAGAGAAGCACTACAGAGGTAGAGAAGGTGAAGGAAGAAGGTTGAAGAGGACCAGGCCAATACTGGCGGCGCCAGTATTACTAATACCATCACTAGTCATCACTAGTCATATTAGTATTGGTACCCCAGGTTCTTTGGGTTTCTCCCTAGAGCATCCCTCTGTCCCTCTATTTCCTTTCTCTCTCTCTTTCTCCTCTCCCCCATTCTCCTTCTCCTTCTTCTCCTCCTCTTCCCTATCTCTGCCTACGCCCTATTGTGCCCAACTGACTACTCTGACGCTTGTGTGCTGCTGAACAAAGACGGCGTGAGCCAACAAAGCCTGGTAAGCCTAGGCTATTGTTCGAGAGAATTGTCGCTGTACTGCACTGGACAGAGTAGTAGAGCCAACGTCCCGCAAGTCTCGTAATGCTAGCGCCATCCTAGCCTAGTGGGTCTGTAATGTCTCTTTATCTTAGTCTTAATGTTAGTGTTATGTTAGCGTTAGTCTGGTCTGGTTTTGGTTACTCTTAGTTTTGTCTTGGTCCCTCTCCCTTTCTTTTAGTAGACGCTGCGCAATTATCATAAGCGCCCTATTTCATTAGCCGCCGGTCTCCCAGGCGACCACAGTTGGAGGTGGGCTCTAGCACCCAACGGTGTTCGCTGGAACTAGTGCCGCATACCCGAACGTTCGTTGGACCTTAACTACTCATAACAGACCCCGATCTCCCGAAAGTGGTGTGTTCTTACGTCCCGATTTCACTTTAGTCCATGTTTGAGACATGGGTGAAATTCACCTCCCTTCGCTCACTGTGGTTGGGTTCGATGCACAATCTAGAGGGAAAGGGTCCTGTCTTTGACACGATGACTTGGGTCGATTCACTTGTCACCGTTTCAGTGGAGCCATTGTGATTGGGTGTGGTTTTATGATAACAACCGTTGAGATGTGGTGAGGATATTTGGTAATTCATTTGAATTAGAGTCTGATAATATCGTCCCTGGTGGTTCCGACGCCGGAGTCGTTGATTATCATTCAATTGTAATTGCAACCGAAGTTTCAGTGCAATGACTGAGATTTGACTTTATTATTGGGCTCTTGCTGCAACCCAGGCGACTCATTTGCAGCTTTCATTAAGCTTATCTCCTTCACCTGCTGATAATGAAATACCAACACCTATTTAGAGGTGTGGTTTGTCCAAGTAGGCGTTGGTCCCGGACTTTGCAATCATTCACACGGCTCAGTCCGCCCCCATAGCTTTAGCAACAATAGCCTATGATGGCGTTCCACGGAGACTGCTAATAAAATTTTGCAATCTAGCGCCAATATAACAAGTCTGGATCAAGGAATAGGCTCGTAAGTACCGACAAAATATCACAATCAAGGATCAGCCAGGGTTGACTGAAAGCCCCAAAGAAAGGGTGTTGGCTAGGCTAGCACGGCTTAGACTCTCGCTTATGATGATAAGCACCAACCCTTGAAGGAGCTGCAATTTCACAAGACAGATAATATCGTAGAGGGTCCGCAAGTGAGGCGATCCAATCAACACTAATGGACCACGGGTGGGAACCAGCAGGAGATACTAACAATGGTCAACCAAATGCAGAAGGACCCATCTAGCTGGATCAATAGATCTCAATGCAACAAGTTTCCAACCTCAATTTTCACTGCAACAACTTCAATAAGGTATAAGGCATAAAGTATTAACTTTAGTAACGAAGGAGTCAAAGAAACGTTCCATGGATCAGTGGAATAATTCAGGGAAATCACCAGGGCAAATTAGAATTAATTAGCACTATTATTGACGAAAGTGTGGTGGTTGGCAATTGAAATGGCGGTACAATGACGCTATCCTTTAATTAGTATACTAAGAAGTAGATAGTGCTACAAGACAATTAATCCAATAGTATACGAAGGTGCCTACTAGAGTAGTACTAGAGGGACCACTACTAGAGGAACCTCAATCACTTAGTAGTTCCTAATCACCGGTATCTTTCTATCTTTAACAAATAATAATTCTTAGACTAGTACTAGGTATTAATTATCATACTAGCAATATTAGCCCTACGGTGGGATATGAACTGTCTTACTATTCCTTTCGTTCATCTCTTCATTAGCCTCTATTCTTCAAGGCTCGTCCTATACAGCCTGGGTATCTTCTATACATGTCTTGGTGAACTCTATACATTCCCTCATCTCTTCTCTTCTCTTCGCAGCCATTCTCGTATACTCGTATACACCACTGATCCTCAAATCCACTACCAAACGATCGTATACCAACACATTTCTTATACGAGATCCATCAACACTATACGATCCAGTGAAGCTCTTCTGCGTATACGAGGAGGAAACCAGCAAACCAGCAAAGACAAGTGGCAAAAGAATTGATCAATTCGTGAGATCAACACAAGAGTCCAACAACCAACAAAGTTTAACAACCAACAAAGTCCAACAACCAACAACACCAACGGAGTCAACCAACAGTCCAGCACAAACGGAGTCACAGGTCAATCTAACATTACGTCAACTGCACCACCTCTGAATCACTTCGTTCGATTTCTTTTTGATTGTTGATGTTTACTTTTGATAATAGTCATCCATAAACCATCACAACCAAAGTATTCGTTCATATAAAGCAAACATCGATTGGTCGAAAAAAGCTCACCCGTTTGTATACATCACTTAGTCAGCCTACCAGCCATGTCGAAACTTAATCCAGTCACTCTCCATAGAGAGTTCTTTGGTGCCTTTGGTGCCCTTGGTATCACTGTTGTTCTTCCCCTAGTCATCACCACCATTGCTTTCTTGGTCAACGAACACTACTCTATCCAGGGTATAAACCTCGAGGTGTCCAAGATCCTCGAACAAGTACCTCAATCGTCTGCCGAATGGTATGACGTTGCTTTCGACAAGAAAGTGTGGCTAGCGTACCTCTCGTGGTTCTTTGGCTTGGTCATTCTCGACAAGATCTCTCCTGCCAAAGTCATGAACGGAACCCAATTACGCGATGGCACTTACTTATCGTACAATATCAACGGAATCTACGTTGGTTCAACCCTCTTGGCGGTCCTTGCTGCCAGGGCCCTTACGTCCACCAACTACTATTTGCCTGAATTACAGTTCATTTACGATAACCAGCTCAAATTGACCTTGGTCACCATTATCTTCTCGTTTGCGTTGTCATTGTTCGTATACTTGACGTCGTTCTTGCCCACCACCAAACCCAATGGTGTGGGTACCACTGAGAGAATCTTGGCTACGGGAGGAAACACCGGCAATGTCATCTACGACTTCTTTATTGGCCGGGAATTGAACCCTCGTGTTGGAACCTGGGACATCAAGATGTTCTGTGAATTGAAACCAGGTATGTTATTCTGGCTCTTGATCAATTTATCGTGTCTCCATCAGCAATACCATAGACTAGGCAAAATCACCGATTCCTTGCTTTTAGTGAACTTGGTCCAAGCATTTTACATCTTCGACGGAGTCTTGAATGAAGAGGGATGCTTGACCATGATGGATATCACCACCGATGGTTTCGGATTGATGTTGGCATTTGGAGATTTGGCTTGGTTGCCATGGTCCTACTCCATCCAAGCTAGATACTTGGCATTACCTGAAAACACTTTGGAACTAGGATATCTCAAAGCTTCTCTTATCATAGCCGTCAAAGTCTTGGGTTTCTACGTGTTCTACTCTGCAAACCAACAAAAGTCTGCTTTCAGACAGGGTAAATTGGACCACTTGAACTTGAAGTCAATTGAGACCAAGACCGGATCCAAATTGTTATGTGACGGATGGTGGGCGGTTTCGCAACATATCAATTATTTGGGAGACTGGTTTGTAGGCTTATCATGGTGTTTGCTTACTGGATTCCAGACTCCATTCACCTACTTCTATGCATTCTACTTTGCTACATTATTGCTTCACAGACAGACAAGGGACGAAGCCAAGTGCAGTGCAAAGTATGGAAAGGAATGGGAGGAGTTTAAAAGAAGGGTTCCATATAAGATCATACCTTATGTGTATTGATTGAACAGGAAGGAAAAAAAATCACACTCGTTCAAAAGGAAGTAAGCAATGAATACTCGACAAACCGGATAATTAAAAGTCAAAAACATGTATATTACTATGCTAATATAAGGTAAGATAAATGATCATCAATCATTAAATCTACGTTCTGTTTATATATAAAATTTTGTATTAGAAGTAGTTTGAGAATTGAAGCTTGAAATGCTGGCGAACTATTACTATTGAAGTGTGAGTTTCAAAATGGACTGAAGGAACAGTTGGTTGAACTATTCCCTTTTTATTCGATTGATATACAATCGATTGCTTACTCGTTCTTCTTTTCATAATCAACCTGCTTTTCAAACGAGTGATAACTGATCTCCAATGAACTGATCCAACTAATAGCCACGTACAAAATAAAGAGCAAGATGAACGACACAATAAGTCCCAGGAAAATACCGGGTGTGAAGAATTGATACTTGGAAAAGAGATTAGGATGAACTCTTTGGCCGGATCCAGGGGTAGGTCTTTCTGGATTTGAAGGAGCACTGGTAGCCTGGGCAGATTCCAACGCAGTCACGAAACCATCGCCTTCTTCAGCAATGAACGATTCAGCTGCTCTGAAATCCTCTTCGACCTGTTCCACGATCTTTTCCCATTCTTCTTCATCAACATCATCTTTCTTGACGTTTTGAGAGCCAGAAATGGTACCAGAACCCAAATTCAACGATTCGTAGTGATCTTGAAGGTAGTTCTTGAACCCTTCGATTCTTCCGACTCCCTGGAATGATGGCTTTCCTTGCACAATGATGTGGTCTTGGTTTGCACCGAATTTGGAGGTGATTTCTTCAATTGTACGGTGTTTCTCACCCTCTGAACCGATTTTCAGTACGAAAACACCCGATTCATCATCTTCCACTGTCTCACCTTCTTTCAAGAACCTTATGGTACATGAATTGCCCACAGTTAATTCCAATTCTTGGGATTTTCCATAATGAACATGTTTGATTAAGTTAGCTCCAGAAATAGCTCCAGATTTCAAGTTTTCGACACGATAGATCCAGAGCTTACCCCCGGATGCACAGACGGACTCAGAATACGCTTCCAAGGCGCCACTGACGGCCGTGGAGTCCTCAATGTATCCAAAGTTGCCTAACTTTTGAGACGAGTAAAATGGTGCTGTGTCGGCGAATCCCGACACTCCGAGCGCCAAAAAAAGCGAAAAAACAACACTTCCGGCCTTCATGGTAGTACTTCTGTATACGGGATGTTACAGACGATCAAACGGGCTAAAAAGAGTGGTTATTGGTGGAGAAAGTTGATAGGAAAGATTAACTTTATCAATTTGATTAAGTTGTTGGAAAGAGTGTGTGCAGGTCAGAGGGCCACATTATATGCAGGTCACGAAGGTCAGTAGGTTCAGGGGGCACACGTTTTGGGGATTGGTAGAGGATAATGGGGAAATGTCATGGTAAGTGTGTACAGGAGGTATGAGTAAGGAGACCGTGGGACTATGGTACAAATTTGGGGACTTTGAAGTGCTCTAAATGGGGATTCTAAGGTGTTGCTAAGATCACGTGCGTAATCACGTTTTTTAACAAGGTCCACCTAGCCCATACAATATACAGGACTATGATTTTTCTCCACTACTACTACTATAACACTCTTTATCTTCAACCAACTATACAGAATCCAAACACAAGATGGTAGCTCCCGATATCCCCAGGTAAGTAGCACATAAAAAAATGTCCCAATGTGGCAGTCTGTCCCAATCGAGACAATACTAACTTTCTACAGGTCTGTTGTCCAGAAATTGGTCTTTTTCACTGCTGCAATGATAATCTTCCCAATTCTGGCGTTTTTCATTGTACAGTACTTGGCCGGCAACAATGCCATAATAAGTGGAGGAATCGCTGCTCTTGTTGCGAATGTCGTGTTGATTGGGTACGTTGTTGCTGCGTTTATGGAGGATACCAGAAGCGACAGTGAGATTGAAGAAAGTAAGAAGGAGCTTTGAGTGGCAAAGACAGAAACCAAGGCGTTTGATGAGGTTTAAGAGAGTCTGGCTCCACAAAGCTTGGAAACGAAAGCAGTGGTGCTTTGTTAAAGATGATGAGTTCTAGCAAGAGTTGAAAATTTGAGAAACGTTTCAATAAAAAAAGGAAGATTGGTTTTTTGCAGAAAGAAAAAAGGCTCTGCTAATACGGCGATAATCATAGCTCAACTTTGGGTTCAAAAGCCTGGTCCAGTCTATGTATTCCATGCATATCTGCCTATTAATGCCTAACATTCAAATATACAAAATCACGTGAATTTGGCACTACAAACACGTGATCCAAATCACGCCTTCTAACATGAACATAAATCTTTAATTACGTATATAATAAATATATTCAACACAACTCTGTTCTTTTCACAAAATGGTGCACCAATTGCTGTTGGTCTCGTCCATTCCCCACAGCAAGTATGTGCAGACGGTGTCGACACTCCTGGCATTGACGGGTCTAGCCAACCCCCAGGACATTCTGACGTATACATTGATCACCAAACCTCACAATGTGTTCAGACCTCGTTTTGAGCCGGGAAAAGTCAACCAAATCGAGCAGTATTTTATGAAATGTACCACTATCTGGGATGACTCGGCAAGCAAGAATACCGACGTGTCTTCGCCCGTTGTAAAAGGCGTGGAAAACGATGAAATAATGGTGGAAAGGCTATTCAGTGGGCAGGAACGAATTGAAAGAAACTGGACACTTCAGATCCTGGATATCCCCATTGCGGGAAAGAACCAGGCATGCTCGGCACAGACGGTGTACGAGAGCACTTTGGTGCACACACATACGATTATAAAGGAGCCAGAGGTGGTGATAAGTGGTCTGGATGATCCGGTGGATATTTCCATGGAAGACGCGATAACGAATGCCGAGAAGGAAGAAAAAGGCGCCAGAGGACGAGAGACTAATGGAAAAACCAGTTCTGAGGGGTTGGAGCTGAAGGCTAGCCCCGAAGTGGTAGAAATTGGAGATTTCATGGATATTGATCAGGTGGACCTCACTGGAGATCTGGATGTAAAGGAAGAGAAGAAGAGCGAAGACAAAGTGGATGAAGCTGAGAAGAAGGTTGATGAAACAAAAGAAGACGATTCAATTGAGGATATACCGCTTGGCGATCTCAAAGATAAAAAGTCTCCCGAAATAAGTGTAGCAGAAACCCAGAAGAAAACTCCAGAAACTGCCAAAAAGAAGACCCCCGAAATCGTTCAGGAAAAAACCCCCGAAATCACCGCCGTAACACCATCCCCAGTTCTGACTAGAACCAAAGAACCATCCCCACCTACAGGAAAGGACTCCTTCCTTCAATTCCTTGAAGATTTAGGGTATGATGTGATCAACCAATATTGGATTAAGGGAATCAGATTTTTCCACAAGGATATAGTGATTGAGATATTCAAGATCTTCATCCGTGACGATTCATCCGAAAGTACGAATCCTGAAAAGATCAAGCTCAAGCTTTTGGACGATAGTAATACGTTCCAAATCAAGACATATATCAACATTCCTAAGGCCACTGATGTGGAGTTGATCAATCAGGGAATCAAAGACTTATTGAAATTGCAGGATTTCTTGAAGAACTTGTTCGAGTTACAGATCCCTGATCGGATGTTCATGGATTCGAGAGTATTGAACAAGTAATGGGATGAAGTGCTTAAAAAGGTTATGTGAACGAGTACAATCCTTGCGAAGCTTTCAAATAAAGAGTAACCATCGAGCAATCGATGGTATGTATTATAATAAATCATTAAACATTTTCTATACTTTACGGAGTAGGCAAATGTCAAAACCACTCAGTATCGTGGATGTAGCCATAACCAAGGGTATAGTATCATTTCTTATTCATTACTTCTATATACAATCATAATAAGTGTCCAAATATTCTATCGATTCATTCACTTCTTGCCTGTCTTGATACTGAACCAACTGCCTTCAGTTCCGTTCAATTTACTTATATCGAACCCAATTTCTCCCTTTTCCATGTCCACTTCCTTGCTCAACCCCTCTATATCCTTCAACAACCCCTCCAAGCTGATTTCTTCCCGGTGGTGGTCTGAAGGTAATAACCTAAAATTGGTATCGTTACTGCTGTTTTTCTTTATTTCTTTGGTGTCCTCATACAAATGCTCGAGAAACACCACTTGCGCCCGCAACGCCGCAATAAGACGAGTTTCTTCGTCCTTAGAGATATTCGTTTTGAGGCCTGAGAGCCTGAGCATCTTTTGGATACTGTTGGAGTCGATGTCAGTCGTATGTTTGGTACCAGAAAGTAATTCTTGGACCGACCAGGACGGCCTGGAAAAGAGGGTTTTGATCTGTTCGGGTAGGAGAGGTGGCCCAACCTGAAGCAAGCGGCTAGAATGGCCGAGGTGTCGTATAGAACGGAACATGGTGATTGTTCTGTGCTAAAGAACAAGTAGAGTAAAGGTGATGTTTTAGAGTAATTCGATATTGGCCTGCGTGATTTTTATCACGTGATGTCGCACGTGACACCCATAACCATCAAGTACTACACCCAAATTTTGACTTTCTGGGTTTACAGAAACTTTCTCTTTTAACATCTATATGTATTTTACATGACTAAATCGCACCGCTTACTTCTTGTTCAATTTCTCCAAATCGGCTTTGGACTTATCGAGCTTTCTTCTCTTCTTGGTCAATTCGTCTTGTCTGACCTCCTTCTTGTTGATACCGTATTGCATCTTCTTGTACAATTTACGTTGTTTGTTGGTCATCATGATCTTCTTTAAGTCCTTTTCTTCTTCTTCGGCGGTTCTCTTCTTACCCTTGCTCTTATTCTTCTTGTCTTCGTCTTGTTTGATATCGGAGTACTTGATTCCTGCAGCTTCCAATTCCAATTCTTTTTGGGCCTTTAAGTCGTCGTCTTCTTCTTCTTCATCTTCATCTTCTTCATCTTCTTCGTCTTCTTCATCCTCGTCTTCTTCAACATCTTCTTCTTCTATGTCTTCAGTTTCTCCTTCAGCAGGAGCAGCTACTTCTTCTGGGTTGTATCCACCAGCATCTCCCCATGGAGATAAATGTGGAGGTAACACTTCACCAGGGGCATACAGACTGACTGGTAACAATTCACTCTTGTTGATACAGTCAAAGACCCATTGGGGTTGGATGTAGGTTCTTCCACCCACTTTCTGGGCCAACTTAGGTCTATCGACGATTTGATGTGTGATGTTGGACAAGTCCAATTTCTTGAATGCTTCTGGTTGGTTGATCTTTAAGTCATCCAAGGCAATTTCAGACACGATGGAAGCACCACAAGATAAAACACATAATTCCAAAATATCCAATGGAACTTCACGACCAACGTAGAACACGAACTTGGAGAATAACGTGGAGGTTGGAGATGCAAATTTGGATGGTTGTTCCAATAAATCCCCGGTGGTCTTGTTGGTGGAGGTGAATTCATCCAATTCGATTTCTTCAACGTTTTCGGATTCAACATCTTCTTCTTCTTCGTCATCGGCTTCAAGGGCCTTGGAGATTTCTTCTCCTGATAAATGCTTTCCAGCCAACTTGGAGTTGGCTTCAGAGGCCTCAGAGATCACCTTTTGACCTGGCAATAATGCATTGACACCTTGTTCCTTTGATTGCAAAACGTATGATGACAAGCCACCAATACCCTTGAGCTTTTCGATATCAATGGTGGGTGGGTAAATCAAACCCGCATCGTTGTATAAACGGAACAACACGAAATGCAACAAGGTGGAGTAGAACTCCAAGAACGTCAACATGATTCTGAAGTCTACGTCGGAGGGAATGTTGGTGGGGAACTTGAAGGGAACCAACCATCTGATATCTTCACCCTTGACCGTGGCCTGGTAGTACACACCCTTGATGGAGACAAACACTTTCTTGAGCAATCTTTCCTTGGTGACATACGCCAACCATTGGTTGCACAATCTTTCGGCATCCTTGGTGACTCTGAAACTGACTTTATCGGTGGCAGGCATGTTGGCAAACAAGAACAACATGTTCAACGGATCATCGAGATCTCTCAACGAGTCCTGGAACGTTGGATAACGCTCCTTGATGATGTGTTCCAACGTATACTTGGGACGGTTAGAGTCCAATTTCTGAGCATCATTGACTTCTCCTCTTCCCAACGCTCTCTGTAACTTTCTGGCAAACGTCTTGTGTTCACGGAACTTGACCAACACCGGTTCGTGGAGCAAGTACTGTATGTCTTTGGAGTAGTAGAAGGTCACGGGGGCGGTGGAGCCCTTGTTGGCCTTCTTCTTATTCTTTGGTTCTCTTGGATATATACCTTTGAAGATACAGAGACGACGGAAATCGGCCAATGAGACCTGCAATTTTTTGACCGCTTGGGTTCTGGTGATGAAGTTCTTGGCGTTCCCGGAGGCGCCTCTTCTTTTGATCTTGGCCATGACTTGGGTAGGGTTTGGATGGTAATGGGTGGAAGAGAAGTGAAGGTGAAGTCCTGAAAAATCTGGAAAATGAAAAGTATGAGATGAGATGCGAAAAATTATACTGCGGTCTGGGTGTTGTGGTCACGTGCGCGTAATTGTTGCAAAATTTCCCCACCTAGTATAGAGGGAGATATATTTGAGTTTACTAAAATAGTCAGGCTGGTATGTGACTTTATTGCTTATATTCTACATAATCTCTTTGATCCCATGGACCCCTTCTTCCCCCCTTTCCTTTTCTCTCAAAATCTCCATTTTCTTGTGAATTTCTTCGTTCAAAAGATCATTAAGCGCCTCGTCTTCTCTGTCTTCGTTTCTCCTTTCAATTGCCTTCAGGTACGCCTGCTTCAACAAGTAGACAATGGGCCACATCTGGTTATACGCCGGCACGTAAAGGAAGCTCTCGTACTCGTCGTCTCTTTGGGTGATCACACTATCGTTGTCTGTCCAGCGCGTCAATGCTGGTCTTCTTCTTGAAGTTGCAGGAGCAGAAACTGAGCTAGTATCAGAGGAAACTTCTTGGTAGGTGGCAGGAAGGGACACTTTGCGAGCAAGGTAGAAAACGGGCTTGTAGCACTCTGCGATATCATAACATGCCCTTTTGATATGGGTCAAAGGAAGCGCGAGAAGCGACTCTTGGTCCAATTGTAAAAGAAGTTCTCGAGCCACCAACGAGATCTCCAGTTTCAAACTGGCGAAGATAGAGAGGTGGGTCAGGTTGGAAGAGTCTAGGCCTAGAACAACAAAGGCTTGGGGGTCCGAAAGGGTGAGCGAAGAGTGAAGCACAAGCTGGATAAGGTTGGTTTCAGTGGTCACTTCATAGGAATTGATGGGGTTGGTACGATACTGATTGTTGAGATGCGCAAGCCGTCTTTTGCAACCGTTGGCCCTGTCTCTATATGGATCATAGATGACGGGAAAAGACGGCGGCGGGGAAGGTGGAGGTGGATACAAATGGAAAGGCATGGATTTTGGTACTTGTAGTTAGTTGCGAAAAGTTTGTGGCTTTTCCAAATTATATATATTGCATCAATTGTTTTTGTAAACATGAAATAAAAGAACAAATAGGAGACTTCATTCGTTCTGTTAACAGCTTTTTGTTCTATTCAGTATCCATGGCTTCCCCAATAATTCCCTCCACCCCGTATCCTTCTTCTCCTACGCAAATGAGCGTGATCTACTTCCATCTTGGAACCTTTGAAGATATCGTCACCGCTGAAGAGTTCGACAAGAAAATGCACCAACCCATCCATCGTGACGGCACCAGACCATACCTTTCGTTTGCCAGGTACAATTACAATGACATCAGGTTTAAGTTGGAGTTGAAGAGCATTCTCCAGCAAAGCAAAGTCTCGTACGATCAGTATAGATTCACCCACTTGGACGCTTACTTCACTCCTTTATACCAGCACTTCGATATCGATCCTGTCAGCAGGGTTTGCATCCACGAGAATGACTTTATCGATTTTGCTCTGGATATTCTTACTGAAACATCAGACACGTATAAGATCACCAGAAGCGAAGTAGACCAATTCGACGACTTTTTATCCGGCGTCTTGCAGAGTACGGACAATAATGATTATCGGTTGACTTGGAACCAAATTTTTGCACCCAAAGGAATGCAAGAATAAAAAGACACAAATGATGTAAGTCGGGGTATACTAAGAGAGTCGTGTTGAGTTAGTGTATATAGAAGAGTCTTTTGGGATTGTTGGAACAGATAATTAAAGAGAGTACCATGATAAAGGGTGCAAATACTATAGCTGAAGTAACCAGATGCAAAAGCCATGTATTGTAAGTTTTATTTATTTGAAAATGTACTGCAACAAAATCTTAAGGAAATTAAATTGGTGCTTACGTGAATTGAAAGCAAAAAAATCAATTGGTTGACCTTTCCAATTCCATTTAATGTGCCATCACTCTATATGTTGGGAGTGGCTTTATTCAGATATATGCCCAAGTAGTGGCACCAAAAGTAGTCCTTTTGAAGTGAAAAATTCACCAAAATACCCCTCTTTCCATCTGTTTCCAGAAAATCAACTCGTACCACCCCTAAACCCAACTTTCCTTACCAAAGTATCCCATAATCACCCCCACCCTACTCCAGAAACCGTCCCACGTTTTATTGCGGGGGAAAAAATTTTAATCATCAACACTTTTTTAAACCAGAACCAATCACTTCAACACCAATATCATCATACCCCAACATCAGGTGATCCAGCGGCCGCCATGTCATTTGAAGACGTCTTGAAAAGAGGCGACGACTTTCTCTCCGACTACCCCAGGACCCACAAACTATGGAACCTTGCATCGCATTTTACATGTCTTACCATGACGTTGAACACCAAGTTGATTCTCAATCTTCTCTACAATCCGTACGTCCACAACATCGACAAGCTCGATGGCGCGCTCAAGAAGGCACGAGACGAGAACAGGGGGCTTTTGACGGTGATGAACCACATGTCGGTGGTGGATGATCCGACTTTCTACGCTGCCTTGCCCATGAGATACCACTTGGATATAGACACCGTTCGGTGGGGGTTTGGGGCACACAACATCTGTTTCCTGAACCTCACGTTGCTGTGGTTCTTCAATCTCGGCAAGATCTTGGGAACGAAACGGTTTGGAGAGGGTCCATTCCAGGGTTCTTTGGATGCGGCCATTCGTATTTTGAGTCCTGATGATACCCTTGATTTGGAGTTTTCTCCCGGGGTCAGGGACTACCAGAGGTCCACATTGATCCAAGAAGCCAATCTTCGCCAAAAGCTGGAGCTTGCAAAGCTCATCAAGCCGTCTCCACAGAGCACCAATATCTTGATGTCGAAATCGCCATTCATCAGGACCAAAACCTCGTGGTTCCATGTTTTCCCCGAGGGATTCGTTTTACAGCTCCAGGAACCCCACAGCAACTCAATGAGATACTTCAAATGGGGAGTCTCGAGACTTATTTTGGAGAGCACTCGAGCTCCAGTGGTGGTTCCAATCTTTACCTACGGTTTCGAGAAAGTTGCTCCAGAAGATGCAGCCGACGAGGGTTTGAAGAGATGGTTGCCCTCCAATATTGGAGCAGAAATCCATATCACCATAGGCGATGCATTCTCCGACGAGCGGATCGAGTCGTACAGAAAGAAATGGAGAAACTTGTGTCTGGTGTTGGTTGACCCGCAGAACCCCAAAGATTTATCACAAGAGCTCAAAGACGGACCCCAGGCCCAGGATTTGAGGTCAGGATTGGCTGCGGAATTGAGACAGGCCGTATTGAATATTCGCAATCTGATTTCATCGTTGAAGCCTGAAGACCCTCGGTTCAAGGATCCCAAGTTCTGGAAACTCTATACGGATACCGAAGGCTTGAGTGAACCAGAAGTGAAGTTTATAGGGAAAAACTGGGCAATCAAGAGACTCCAACTGCATTTACCAGAATTCAAGAAGGAAGGGGAGAACTGAAGATAGAAGTGCCATACCAATTCCTTGACCTAATAGATTCATCCGCTGTACAATAATCACTCCAACCCCTGGGTTTGCCTTCTACTATTACCATCTTATAATCAAGCATACAATTCAGCAGCATTATTTATCCATCATCATCAATCTGTATATAGAACTGGACGTAGTTTCGGTTATCCATAATCACATCTTTATTAAAGAACTATAAAATGTATAGTAATATCAAAGACCTTATGGCATTAGCTATGGATAAATCGTAAAAATTGAGACTACCAGATAATATATTTACCCAACATACGCAACCAAAGTTTTGAACAGAGATAAACGTTATTGGAATATTCACGATGGCATAAAAGCTGAAGATTTTTGGCGTTCAATTTCAATTTTGTTACCTATAAGTAGCTGCAAAATAAATTACCGAAAAATCCAACTTTTTACCAGTTCTTCCGCCAAAAACGATCAAAAATCAGCTCACGTCAACTCTTCGCCAACACCCGATGATCAAAAGAGACCCTTCTCTTTTTACCATCAAAGTGTCCTGGTACCTTTACTGAAGTTATCTAAGAACCCATCATTAACCTGCATACAACCATCCAATATCAAACCAAGCTGATTTGAAAAATTTCAAACATCTTCAATCACCTTTAACTCACATACTTGGCATCAACAACACCCCGAATGAAATAACATGATAGTACGAAATCGTCTTGTGAAAGCAAGCTTTCGAATGGTACTACAGCCAGGAATCCAGACCCAATATACGGCACACACGTTAACATTATACCAAATCAGATTGAAAAGTTGGACTAATCCAATCAGCAGATTCACCAAACAAATACAGCATAAGCAGACTCATGTGATAGAGGAAGAGGCCACAGAAGTACCGTTGTCCAATAAAAAAATACACGATCTTAGGCACTATGTGCGTGCAAATGACATGTCCATAAAGCTAAAAGCCAGGCTTTTAAGCTCGAAGTTAGCAGAGATTGTCAATGAAACTCACACATTGGATAGCGAGAGCATCAAGGTGATCAACTCGGTTTTCCTCGAATTATACAAGCTAAATGGGAAAAAAGTCACCAATTCTGATGGAGATATGTTATTATCGCCAGACAATATCATCCGCTTATTTGAAATATCTTCTCATTCAATCATCCAGGATAGGACTGGAACCACCCAAAAAATACAGTTACCTCAGTACATGTCCGTGCTAACACTGTTCTTACTCAGACAGAAATTAAGGGACCTTTCTCCACTGACCTTGGTTCTGTTGGTGGAATTGGGTTCTGGAACATCCAGTTTTGAGATAGCTTTAAGGAGTTTGGTAAGTCAGAAAGGGCAGTATCTTTCAGCCGACTTCACCAACCAGCTCATTAGCACCTATGAGGCTAAAGGGAAATTAAATTTGCATGTGTTCGAAGTCTTGGCCAGTTCTGGGGCATTGATAAATCGAACCAAAGGAAGTATTGAGAGAAAACAACACAAGAAAAATAATAAAACTATGGAGATAATAGAGTCAGGGAATGAGGCAAGGCCCTCAGGTACGGGAATCTTGAATGATTTCTTTTACTTAAAGTTTAATGAATACATCGAGGGTCTATTCAAGGACAAATTACCTGAAGTCCATGAGTTTAAAGATCACGAAAGAAATATCGATAGAGTCCAAGCTGCGACCGCATTGGTTGCTAGCAGCATGAAATATGAAGATCTTTCGTCCAACACTTTGGTACTAATAGTCAAACTCACTCATGATTTGTGTTCAGTCACAACTAACGAAGACTTGGCCACCAATACCTCTAAAATACTCCAGTACTTGAATGGTTCATCACCACAAACTTTCCAACAAATTGTCAGACTGAACTTTGAAAATGAATCGGTCTTGGACACGTTAATGCAAATTGCCTGGTCGAATAAAGGTTTCGAAAATATAGCTACCAACATCACCTCCATTATCAGACTGCAAGAGGAATTAAAGGGAACAGAACTTCAGTTCCAAGCTTCAGTATATGCCTTATTAAGTCAAGGACTAAAGCAAGAAGAGCTATTTACTGCCATTAATGACCAGTTCTTATCCAGCCAATCAACAGACGAATTCAATAATGAAATCTACACTAGGTTGGTACAAGCACTAATGATCTTCAACTTTTCTCCAAGAGGCGAGTTCATTAACAAAGTAACAAACCACATAAAGGGCAATTTTTCCATTGAATTATCTGCTCTATCATACAAATATAGACTTGATTCGGCCATTCAATCAAATGATCATGTGCAAGCAATCAATCTCTTCGAGGACAGTCTTGAAGAATCCATAGAATGGTCGAGTCAACCCGACCCTCGGATCATGAAAAGCTTGAATGAATTGATTATTCTTTTATGTAAGAATATGGAGGACATAGACAGCATTTTCCCGATCTTCAATAAGATCAAACAGCAAATGGGAGGTGCTGGAACTAACATTAGTGTGGAAGCAATTACAGCTCTCAGCTCTAAAATGTTAGAAGCCGAGTATGTTGGAGATTTAATTGAAATGCTCAAGAGAGAATTGCCCCCAATCAAAAAGGAATCCCAGATTAAGTTACCATGCGACCAACCGTGGGGTTCGAAATATCTCCAATTGTTTCATAAACTTCATCAATTTGTAATCACCTACACCAAAGAAGAAACTTTCGAGACAAATTGGGTTCTTTATGGTGAGTTGCATAAATATTTCCAGGTACCATATGAAACTTATTTGCCAACAATCGAATTCTTCTGTGATAGAGATCGTTTGAATGCGTCATTGTTGATTTTCAGACAGATTAGGATGTTGAATGAATTACATGGCAATCACTCCCATTTACCTCCTCTGAGAGACATATACATGAAGTTGTTGCAACAGTTTGGGGATAAGTTATATGAAGAGGGAGTCATCGAGATCCATGAATATCTCAAGATGGACTTACACTTAACCAACCAAGACATCCAACTTCAAAACTGTGTTCTTAACGCTTATTCAAATCTTCAAGACGTGGCCAGGGCACGGGAATTGTTCTTGGCGATGTCTACAAATCCCAAACAAATCGGAGGTATCAATGAAGAATCCATTCAAATAATGATCAAGACCTATACTTACTATGATATGGCATATGTCCAGAAGTTTTTCAATAACCTTTCTCAAATGAGTATAATACCCAACAGGTCTATCTATAAACAGTATTTGATAGCACATGTATACCATGGATTGGTCGAAGACGCTATCAAGTTGGTTGAAGGGATGCATGATTATGATTTGGAATTGGATTCCGATATTTTGCTTTCATTACACAACTTTTGTTTGGAGAAAAAGGGACAACAAGAGATCAAGGAATGGGCTGAGAAGAACCATGCCGACATCTGGGACCAGGTGGTTCAAAGCGGCTCATTGATAGGGGCCACCAACTATGTTCCTTCGACTAACTTGATTGCGGGAAGTAGTAAGGAAAACTGATGTAAGTAAAATAATTAATAGACGATGTACATAGGAAGATAACGGACAGCTGCATTAACTTCATGTAAACATATACAACGTCAGCAAACAGTTGCTCATTTCAATTTGGTGGAATTTACCTTGGAAGCAAACCGCAATGAGTTAACTGTCTCGTTGAAATTGACCTCTAGTGGTGAGATATTTACAAACATTAATGTCTTCGAGTCTCCTCCTAGACTATGCTTCAACAAGTAAGTCAACTTGGAATTTCTGTATGGGATATGCTGGGGTTGGGTGACGTTTTGCTTTTCGCCCAAAGAATAGATCACATCGCCTAAACATGACAACGATTTGTTGATGGCTTGGGTTTCCTTTAATCGGTCTCCTTTTGCTTGAGATGTAGATAATCTTTCTGAACCTGCCAAGTCAATCAAATTTAATGTGCCTTCGCTTATGGCTCCCGTTTTGGTATTGTTACCCTTAATTCTTAATATGAATACCGAATGGGATCTTGATGATCTTTCATTCGCCTGTGTAAATGCTGTTGATCTATTTTTTGCTGCTTTTTCCAATAAGGAATGGGCTTGGCCTATTGATGTCAAACTGATCAATTTGGTATTGGTAATAGTTGTTGTTTTTTTCGTGTCATCATGTTTGATTTCATGTTTTTGTTCTTGATTGGTGCTTGAAAGCAAATCGATGATTGTATCGTTATAAATTTCGATGAATTGTCCTTGCAAGGAATAGTTCCATCCATGCACTTCCAAGCTATGTATGTCTTCAAATATTTTGGAAAGGGAGAGGGGAATCATTCCATCGTTGTCATTGGACATGGTATATGTCTTTCCTGATCCTGTCTGACCATATGCAAAGACACAGACATTGTAACCATCCAACGACGACTGGATAAGTTGGGATAATTCTTCAAAGATTTCGGAATTGCTCAGGCTCATCAGAAATATCTTATCGAACTGGAATTTGTGGAATTGGGGTAGTGGAGGGGTACTTGTCGACACAAAGGAATTGGGTTTGGAGTGGAGTTTTGCTAATACCAATTCTTGGTTGGCTTCATCGTTAAATTCATCTTCTGGAACCTCCATTTTTATCAAAGTTGAAGTCTTGTCAACTGGACGTATGCGACAGAAAACTCGGATATTGCCCTTGAGTTCTTGAAGTGTATTATGAAGTCTCCTTCTTAAATCTTCCTGTATACTTGCGTTCGACACCATCTCTCGGGTTTCTTCGTCTAAGTGTTGTTTCGTAACTTCGTTCTCCCTCCAAGATAATTGAAGGGCATTAATCTGGTCCTTTTTCGCAGCAATACTGCTTTCCAATATTTGTATTTCTTTCTCTTTATCCTCATATTTGGCTTCCAACTGTCCTAGTATGGTTGAAAGTTTGATATTGGCGGTTGTCACCTGTGCCAAGTCTCTCTCTAGAGCTGCAACTTGGATACTTTTGTCGTGTTTGCTATCGTCTAATGTTTCAATTGATTTTTTAAGGGTTTCGATGTTTTCATTCATGGTTTTTTCAAGATTGATCAAGTTTTTGTTGTGAGATTCCTTCAACTTGATGAGCGTCTTGTTGAGATTCTGACCCAGTGCTTTGATACTTCTTTCAATGCTTTCACATTTCTTTAGTAACGCATTTCGTTCTTCTTCAGAAACACGCGTATTGTCGATTATGATGCCCTCTATTTTTGCACTGACAATTTCTTTGAGCTCGTTCACTCGAGTGTCGTGCCGTATCATATTGCGATGCTTTTCGACCTTGTATGTCTTTTCGTATTCTATGTGGGCGTTTTTTCTCTCTTCTCGTACAATATCTATTGATTCGTCTAGCTTGCCCATTTTTGCTCGTAAATCCTCATATTCTTTACTCAATATATGGAGCTTAAATTCCTCTTTCTGCATTCTCGTTATCATCAGCATTTTGACATTGTTGAGGTCCGATAACTCGTTCTGTTTGTTGAAGATATCATTTCGATCAAATTTCGACTCAATTGATCGGTTTAAACCGGATTTGGGCCCAGTTTTCGCGCTTGGTCGATACATATCACTTGAACGTATACTCATGGCCATATTTGGGGCAGATAACTTGCGTTTTTTAGTGCTGGGAACGTTGGTAAAGTCGGTTGAGTTCCGTTTGTGATTGATGGTATTGAGTTCCAGAGCAGGTTTTTCCAGCAAAACCGCTGAAGTTTCGGGGGGACTGGTGGTTTTATCATTCTGGTCCATACTGGGGGGTCTGGACGGTGTTTAGAAGAATTATTGTGGGATTGTGTGGAAGTAGAGTGTTGTTGTTATGATGAAACAAATGGTAAACATAGGTGGATCAAGTCATGTGATATGAATCACATGTGTAGAAAACCAATGTCGTCGTACACCACGACATTCACCGACATTGACCTGCACACAACCCCCACCAAAGGCTGACATATTCCCGTAATCAAAGTCCGAAGCGCGCATTTAATACGTCAGAAACGATTGTCGCAAAGTTAGGTAAGCACTTCTCCGCAGTAAACCAATTATCAAAATTAAGGAATGAAAGAAAGCATTACGAACGGTTATGTGATTCTAGAAGGATCCGCCATAACGATTGACAGCATGCAGAGGGATTTCTTTGAATCTCTGGGTATAAAAGAGGAGGAATCCCCCCTCTGAAATCCCTCCTCTGAAATCCCCCCTCAAAACTGTCAAAACTTGAATCTTTTCCAACTCTTGATCGTTGATTCCCTAACAATCCCCCAACAATGTCCAACACAGCTTTCGTGTCTGGTGCCACCGGGTACCTTGCCCAGCACATCGTCAAGTACTACATTTCTCAAGACTACAAGGTGATTGGATCGGTCAGATCTGAAGCCAAGGGCGAACACTTGAAGACGCTTTTCACCAAGAACTTCGAGTACGCTGTGGTTGCTGATATTCTAGCACCTGGAGCTTTTGACAACGTGTTGGAAACCCATCCAGAGATCAGCGTGTTTGTGCATTCCGCGTCTCCAACTGGAGGCGGTGCTGATATTGGTGAGATGGTGTTGAAGCCGGCTATCGAAGGTACCAAGAATGCGTTGAACGCGGTCCATACTCATGGTAAGAATGTTAAGCGGTTCGTGTTGACGTCATCTTATGCTGCTATCACGTTCAACAACGAGAAAGCCATCGACGAATCCTCGTGGACCGATACCAACTGGGAAAAGGCCACCACCGATTCATGGCAGGGATACATTGGATCCAAGACTCTTAGTGAACAAGCAGCGTGGGAATTCGTCAAAACCAAAAAACCGTCTTTTGAATTCACCGTCGTCAACCCAGCGTTCGTCTTCGGTCCTCAAGCCTTCGACTCAGAAGCCCACACTCCTGTGTCAGTCTCTGTTGCCTTTGTCACTTCCATCCTTGACCTCAAGCCACAAGACAAGGTTCCAGGCTACTCCGGTTTGTGCATCGATATTCGTGATGTCGCCAGAGCCCACTTCGTTGCAGGTACTTCTCCAAACACCGTCAACGAACGGTTGCTTTTGCAAAGTGGTAGATTTGCTGGTCAATTCATTGCCAACACCATCCACGAGCAATTCCCACAATTACAGATCCCATTGGGGGACCCTTCCACCACCGAAGCAGCTTTAAAAGCTGCTGAAACCAAGGAAGTGGACGACTCCAAGACTAGAAAGTTGTTGGGATTCGAGTACATATCTGTTGAACAATCCATTAAGGATACCGTTGCTCAATCTTTAGCGAACAGAGTCAAAAAATGAGGCCAAAAGGTAGAAAGTGGCCCTTTAAGGCATGAACGATAATATAATGAAAAATACGTGATCAATGTAGTAACAGTTGCAATTGACTTGACTGATCTATAGCTGCAAAATATTACGTAATCAAATATGTATTGTAACCCGAAGAATGTATGCGAGAACACAAATTATTAGCTTGGAAATATGTGTATAGCCAGCGTAGGTGCCAAAACTTTCAACACCTCTAGTACCTCCTGGAGCTTATTCTACAGTGTCGTATAGTGCTGTGGTACCTCTATGAAACCTGCACACTAGTTATACCTCATCACTCATCACGTGCTTGAGCCATCAGATTCACGTGATCACACATACAATACTCAAGTAGATAATTTTCATTCGATGCCCTACCACTTTGCAGCACCAGATAACACCACCAAAACCAACATGGGAGCTATTACAAAGAAACAAAAGGTACAATCCGGTAAATCCAAGGCCGTGGAACACGTGCCCGTCAAAACGGCTGAAAAAGACGAAGTTTTGAGCGAAGATGATGGATTAGAAGACCTCGATTTGGATGATGAAGCTGATGTGGCAGACGTTTCAACCTCAGAAGAAGAAGACAATGATGGAAGTGACAACAGCGAAAGCGACAGTGACGAGGAAGACGAGGACCTTCCAAAGTTGAAGAAAAAGAAGAATCTTGACGACGGATCTGGTCATTTCGCCGATGCTTTCAGTGCAATCATTGGTAGTAAATTGAAGGCTTACGACAGAAAGGACCCGATCTTGGCCAGAAACAAGAGCTCTATCAAGAAGTTGGAATCAGACAAGTTGGAGGCCAAGGCCAAGAGAGCACTTTTGGCTGAAAAGAAGGGGTTACAGGACAAACACCGCATCATAAACCTCTTGCCATCCTCATCGGAGCCTGACAAGGTTAGACATATCATTGAAAGCGAGAGGAAGTTGAAGAAAGTGGCTCAAAAAGGTGTGGTGAGATTGTTTAATGCCGTGTTATCCACGCAGGTGAAGACTGGAGCGGAAGTTGGAAAAGAAAAGGTGGGACAGACCAAGAAGGAGGAGTTGATGAATGAGATTTCGAAGGAGAAGTTCTTGGACTTGGTCCAAGCAGCAGGACAATAGTACTTGGATAGCATTGCTCAAGCATTATCACCAATAACCAATCATATAGATGGCCTAGAAAAAATACCATCCCTTGTATATTAGTATAAATAGTTTAAACTTTACCTAAACTGGAAATGTATCCGTAGCAAGAGGGCAGAGAAACTCATCGCTCAAAAACAGCAGGCAATACCGGATAGCATTCCCCACATTGAGTAGAGGAGACACTATAAGTAGAAGTGAACGGTGATATAAACCAGGGGAAAGATGGAAAAAAATCGGTTAAAATTTCAGGGTCCTCTGAATATTGAAATTGAAAAATTTATTTGAAGAAGAACTCAAAGGAGGGAAACCAAACTACAAACTGCACCAAAAGCAATAGAGACTAAAGAGTACACAAGCCCGTGGTTTCTTTCATCTGATATCATCACCACTTCCTTTAACTCATTGTCCAAGGTGGCTTTGGTCGATATAAATTGATGAGAAGAGGTTCCTCAGATTCTGAAATTTCACCTACATTGACAGCTTTTTGACGTATTTGGTGATACTACCCCAAGCTTACCAACATCCACAATGCCTCAGACACACGGACCGGAACGCCAATCGGATCCAAAGGGCCCCAGAACCCGGCCCGGGTACGAAGCCAGATCTTCAACCAACGACATGGTCCAGGACCTACAAAGACAATCAGAACACCGGGATTGGGACGAAATCAACAGCGAAGATTCGGATTCTCGTACCAGTGACATCCAAGCTCACGAGACTCAGTCTAGTGGACACCGCCAGCAACCAGAACCAACCAATAAAACGGTGATGAGTGCCTCCAATCCTCCACGAAATATCTGGCGAATCACGGCGTGTGTTTCGTGGAGTTTTGTAGGAGGGTTCAGTGATGCTGCTCCTGGTGCCTTGTTGCCGCATATCGAGGCCTACTACAACATCAATTATGCCATTGCTTCGTTGATTTGGATCAGCAATGCTGCTGGATTTATTCTCATTGCATGTCTTTCCCATAAGATCCAACCGTGGCTTGGACGCCGGTATTCGCTACCAGTTGGGTGTCTTTTCAGTTGTATCATGTACTCCATTGTATCCAGCGGGACGTCGTTTCCTGCTATTGTTGTGGGGTTTTTCTTTGGAGGAGTTGGGTTGGCGGTGGTTCTTGCCCAGTCCAATATCTTTCTCTCTAGATTGGACAAACAGTCCAAGTATTTGGCATTCAACCATGGCGCCTATGGTACGGGAGCCACCGTTTCTCCCTTGATAGCTACGTCTATGGTCAATGCCGGGGTCAAATGGCACTATTTCTACTTGATTTTGTTGGGGATGATGGTGCTGATGGGAGCCTTTCTTTTCTTTGCTTTCAAGTATGCTGATGAAGACCTTAGGCCCTGGGATGCCGATGCTTTGGATCCTCTTCTTGATAGTGATACTGAAACAGAAGCTGAAGATAATAGTGAGTACCAGGGCAGAACCGACGCTTCCACCAACAATTCAATCCAAATGAATGATCTTTCAATCAACCGTCGTCGTTTATCGGCGTCTGTTGCTACATCTCAAAAGAGTGAAATGATATTGGCATTGAAGAACCATGTCACTTGGCTCATCTCGTTCTTTTGTCTATTCTACCAAGGCTCAGAAGTCTCTTTGGCAGGTTGGATTGTGACGTTTCTCTTGGATTATCGTCATGGAAACCCCAAGGCAGTAGGGTACGTTGCTTCGGGATTCTGGGGCGGATTGACCATTGGAAGATTGGTTCTAACTAGACCTCTCCATCAATATTTGGGTGCCCGTCGAAGTGTGATTATTGTATCTATCTTATCAATTCTATTGGTAACCTTGGCCTGGGTAATTCCCAACTTGATTGCTGAAGCTGTGCTCATTTCAGTGGCTGGTATATTGATAGGCCCCAACTATCCCTTGTTAATCACTTACAGTGCTCTGGAGGGTCTTATTCCAAGGAAAATCCAGATCGTATCTCTCACTATCATGACAGCATTTGGCTCTTCTGGAGGCGCCATTTTCCCGTTCATCGTGGGTATTCTTTCGCAGAATGTGGGGACTTACGTTGTGTTGCCTGTCTTTATTGCATTATACTCAGTGATGCTCTTCCTCTGGATATGCTTGCCAAATATAGAAAGAAGAAAGCAGCCAGGGTCACACTCGACGTTCTGGCAGAGAGTGTGGTGAAGTAGAAGAGTTAGCTACGAGTGTTTTAGTAGTAATAGAGATGGAAACGATAACGCTGAGTTTGATGAAAATATGACTATAGTATGTCACATTTTTTGCACCCAATTATACTATCTATAACGAGAATCAGAGTTACCAGATACGGTGAACACTCAATTGAGATGTGATAGGCTATAATGGAGGTACTAATGGCTAGCCTGGATATGCTTAGTTACCTAGCCATTGAGTGTACGATCTACATGAGCCAGTACTTGAATAAAAGACGCTCGTGTTAGGGTATGCTTTTTGCACCTTGCCCCTGATTAATGACTAGAAATTTAGTAGAACGTGGATTTCAAACACTTATTCCAGTTGTTGTTCTCGACTACCTCCAAGCCCGAAAAGGTCTGATCGTTACTTCGTTTGGTCCCTTGCATTAGTAGCACACAAATTTGTTGATGTTTGTGCACAAATACAATACACTAGTACAGCAGTGGCCGAGACCCGCAGATCAAAGGGGTTGATGGGTCTGAAGATCGTCTATTGAAACACTACTATCACATGATCGTCAACTCCTTGTACCATTCGGAGTTGTTATACTCTTGTACCCCGCTAATATTATTTGTAGATGCAAAAGCTTCTACCCCAGTCCAATCAACCGAGATCATCTCTCCCGCTTTAGCCGAAAAACCACCACCATCTCCACAGACACATGCCTGGTCGTATCCAAACCACACCTTGTCGTTATACAGCCACTCTTGGTCGGTTTACCCCCTGCTCATCCACAATTCTTAATCATTTGTTAGTAAGCACAGGCTTGCACAAATGCCCCGGTTGAAAGCTATTGTGTGTGAGCACTTTGTGACGAATTACTAAAATTTGTAGCCACCTTTGCCCCTATATGGCTATTGCTGTCACAATTGAATCTACGAGGCAATTACCACTCCCAGTGTGGCAGAGTATATAAGTCAAGACACCCCCTCTGCGTTGACGAGTTAATTGACTGCGAAATTTTTCAATCGTCACCAATTTTTCACCGATTTTTCACCAATTGATAAATCAGCCAATTGTCCCAAAATGTCCCCAACCCAAACCCAAACCGTTCTCGTTTCTGGCGCTACTGGCTACCTTGCCCAACATATCGTCAAGCTCTTGGTGTCCAAGGGTTACCATGTGATTGGTACCGTCAGATCAGAAGCCAAGGGCCAGCACTTGAAATCAATCGTTGGTTCCAGCTTCGAGTATGAAGTCGTTCCTGATGTCGCCGAACCAACCGCTTTTGACCAGGCATTCAAGAACCACCCGGAAATCTCCGTGTTCTACCATGCTGCTGCTTCGGTCGATTTCTCCACTGACGATATCGAAAAGACTCTCTTGACGCCGGCCGTTGAAGGAGTCAAGAATGCCCTCAATTCTGGCCACAACCACGGCAAAAACCTCAAGAGATTCGTGTTGACGTCGTCCTACGCTGCCGTTGGCTATAACACCGGAAAACCAGGACCCGTCACCGAAGAATCGTGGTCTCAAATCTCAAAAGAAACCGCCCTTACCTCGGGTTTACTTGGATACGTTGCTTCCAAGACATATTCCGAAGCTGCTGCCTGGGAATGGATCAAGGCAAATAGTCCTAGCTTTGAGTTCGCCTCGATCAACCCGCTGTTCGTGTTTGGACCTCAAGCGTACGATTCTGAAGCCAAGAACTCGTTGAAAACCAGTGTCATGTACATCACCGACTTGCTCGAACTCAAGTCCACCGACCCCTTGCCGCAGAACCAAGGACGTTACATTGATGTTAGAGACGTTGCAAGGGCCCATGTGTACGCAGGAGAAAACGATGATGCTGTTAACCAAAGATTGTTGTTGACCAATGCAGGCTTCACCATCCAGGCCATTGCTGATATTATTCATAAGAACTTCCCTCAATTGAAGGATGTTGTTCCTAGGGGAGACCCAACTACCACTGAAGCCGGAATAAAAGCCATAGAGCTGGTTGAAGTTGATAATTCCAAAACAAGAAAACTCTTGGGATTCAAGTTTACTGGTCTTGAACAGTCTGTTGTTGATACTGTTACTCAAACTTTGAAACATAAGTAGTTAGGTATAAGATAGAATTGAACATTTAGTACTAAATTTATTCTGTGCTTTTTGCACCCAAAATAGCTCACAAATTGTATCAAAAATTCCCAAATACTTTCCTTTACCGGACAATACCATACCTACTCTTAATACACTAATCTTGTTCTTACCTGAACATCTCTTGTAGGCATTCTTACACGAGTTCCGGCTTACTGCACGTGACAGGACTCTCATCAACCTTCTTTGAATCATACAATTCACCCAATAAAGCCAGCATATCCGTCGACTTCCGTCCCCATCACGTGACCAGAAAACCAGAAGCAGATCAAACCGTTGATTCCAACAATCTTTTACATATATAATTTCTTCTTTACTCAATTCATCAGTTTTAGTCGTCACAACACAGCGAAACGATGGCCATCGACACGCTTCTCAAAGAGGGAGACAAACTTATTGCCGACCGTGATTTTCTCGGCGCCGTCACGGTGTTTAACAAGGCAATTGTGGAGAATCCCAAATCCTTTTTACCATATTTAAAAAGAGCCAGTGCTTATCAAAAGTTAGCCAATTACGATGATGCTAAGAAAGACATCACAACAGCATTTTCGGTTGCCCAAGAAAGGGGTAGAAGAGCCGATATCGGTACTTGTTACTATCGTTTAGGGTTGGTTTATTACTTGGAAAAGAAGTTCAAGACTTCATTGAAACAGTTCGAGCAAGCCAAGGTTTACGACTGCAAGGAAGCCACATTGGAGGTCTGGATACGTAAGTGTGAGAATGATATCAAGGCTGGACGTGGGGTTGTAGAAGAGGATGTAGAGGATTTGGTTGAGAGGGAAACAAAGGATGCAAAAGAAAACGATAATGGTGCCAAATTGGGCGCAAACGAGCCAAAAGTGGTAGAATTGTCTAATGACGATTCAGATACAAAGAAACCAGCTGCCAAGGACGTCCCAAGCGCTCCAAAGACAACCGCTGCTCCATCCTCTTCCACAAACCCAGATTACATCAACAAACATGCTCCATTACAAGTAAAAATCAGAGACGACTGGTATCAAACCAACGAAACCGTCACCATCACTATTTACGCCAAAAACGTCAACAAGGATACGTTCAATATCGAATTTGGCTCGAATTCCGTTTCTATTTCGTTCCCAAGTGCAAACAACGCTGAGTATAACTACCACCTTGAACCCTTAGGAGGCGAAATCGATGCCGCCAACTCTTCGTACCGTATTTTCGGAACAAAAATTGAGGTTTATTTGACCAAGACTTCGGCTACAAATTGGCCATCTCTCGAAGGAACCAGTATTCCTAGTGTTGAAGCCCCATCAAAATTATCATACCCGTCATCAGCCAAAAAGTCAGTCAATTGGTCTCAATTCAAGGTTGATGATGACGAACCAGAATCTTCTGGCGATGGAGATTTCTTTACTAAGCTCTACAAAGATGTGGACGAGGATACAAAGAGAGCCATGATGAAATCATACGTCCAATCGAATGGAACGGTTTTGACCACAAATTGGGACGAAGCAAAAAATAAGGAGTTTGAAACGAGTCCACCGGAGGGAATGCAAGCGAAGAAGTGGACTTAGACGCATACCGAAGGCTGAATTCAGGTGAGAATCGGTTAATTACTCGAAGTTAGTATTATAGTTTATTGATTTAATTTACTATTTTAATGCTAGGGAATATTTAACAAAAGAAATAATAGATTGAATTGCAAGCATGACGAATAGTTATTGAACTGTAACTCTTCACTGTGGTCATCTAGCTACCACTCAAGGATCTTGACCAATTAGACGACCTACAAACCCGCTGACCTACTATATTAATAATCTCTTTATTATTGGCTATATTCAGGACCATTTGAATGGACCAGTGAATGCATTTGAGTTGGTTTTGCAATATTAACCGATAATATCGCATTCAAAATGATACAAGAGCTGGAGGACTTATAATCTGGAACCTCACTGCCAAGTAGAACTGCTGCTTTTATTACGCTTGATGCTACTTTTCGCAGCAATGAAACCTACTATAATAAAGCCAAATTCTCCGCTAAAGTACGGATTCTGTTCGATTTTGATCATGGATCAAAAGACTACTAACGGATATCTGCGATACTTCGCAATACTGATGTACTTCAATTCCCAGTTTCAACCCTAGAAACTTGAATAAGATTCATTAAAGTCCTTATCATTGCTGTCTCGTGATCTAAACGTGATATTTCAACACTTTCACGTGACTCGAACCATGACAAATCACTATCTATTTCCCCGACTTTTAGTCACCACCAACATGTTTCTTCTTCGTCAAAGTCGCTCAATTGCCCAACTTTGCCCCAAATTTCACCTCAAGCAAATCGCCAACATGCACATCAATTCAATCCCAATGCGGTGGGGGTCTGGTGACAATTACGCGTACCTCCTCATCGATTCTCCCACCAAACACGCGTGGATAATCGACCCAGCAGAGCCTAAAGACGTTGAAAAGTATATCAAACAACACCAACCAGGGTTCGAACTCAAGGCAATTGTCAACACCCACCATCACTACGATCATCTGGACGGAAACAAGGAGTTCCACCGCAAATACCCCGACTTACCGGTGATTGCAGGCAAGGATTCACCCTTGGTGACTTATACTCCTTCTCACCAGGAAGTGATTGATCTTGGAGATAACTTGCTGATCACGGCATTGCACACGCCGTGCCATACCCAGGACTCCATCTGCTACTATGTAGAGGACGCCAAGCTGGGAGAAAAGGCGGTATTCACGGGGGACACGTTATTCACCAGTGGATGTGGTCGTTTCTTCGAGGGGACTGGTGAAGATATGGATCGGGCATTGAATGGAGTGCTTGCAAAATTACCAGCAGATACAAAGGTTTTTCCTGGACATGAGTATACCAAGCTGAACGTCAAGTTCAGTAAGACGGTGTTGAAAAATGATGCAATCAAAAAGTTGGAGGATTACGTGGAAAAGAACGAAAAGACGACGGGGGTATTTAGTATTGGAGACGAGTTGGAGTTCAATCCATTTATGCGGTTGAAGGATCCACAGGTTTTGAAAGTGACAGGGAAGCTGAATTCAGGAGACGTGATGGACTCGTTGAGAGAATTGAAGAATAATTCATAAGTGAAAGATGATAAGAATGCAAGATAAACGTGAAGAAAAGACTTCAATTGTGTTTGATACAACATCTTGATATCAAGCGAAATACCTGACAGTACACCACCTTATTTATTGATCAGCTGATTTACTAAGCAATTACTATCTCATGATCAGACTATTCTTCAATCAAGTCCTAAGTACGCACATGATTGTCTACATCAATTCGATTTCCTATAAGAAGTCCCCGTGGTTTAGATTTAATAAGTTGAACAGCGTCTCTATTTATTGATTTGCTCGAAATATTATTCTCAAGGATTGATTCAATCACACCCAATTAATGAAGGATTTGTCCAACACCTTCATTCCTATTTTATTGTTGGCTGTTTCCAGTCAGCTGGACATTATATATTTGTATTTGTCATATGAGAATAAATTCAGGCATGCTTTCAAATTCAGTGGTTGAACTAAGTTAGTTTATCTTGGTCGACACTTGTAGAGTAAATTTTGATCTAGTCTGTTCAAAAATCTCCTAATAAATTTTGAGCTTTATGATTGGGACTCCAGTGTATCTTTCCCGCTAGTGTCTAACAGAAGCGGCTCAATTGCATTCACCCTACACTCGCACAAAGTCTGGTTTCCATTCATCTTCCACCCATAACTCAGGCTGCCACAACTCGATCAATTCCAAATCATACTCCAGCTTTCCTGCTGCAAACTTCTCATACTCCTCAAAAATACCACTCAAACACCATCCTTGTAAGAGTTTTCTCATCAATCCCACCAATAATCCGATTCTATGCTTCCCTTTATTGGAATGTATTAATATTGGAAAATTACGCTTGTCTAACATCAATTGAAGCGCTTTCGTCAACGAAGCTTGAGCACGCAACAGGACCTCTGGCGAGTTGAACGGTTCTTGTGAAGACTCCATTAGCAAATGATGAAATGTGATGGGTGTTTCATCGGAAATCCACTCCCTATACTTGTTCATTATATCGGTTGTCGATTGTTTATCTTTTTTGTCTTTTTTGTCCTTTTTAGGCTTATCTGAATCAGTTTTCTCTGATTTCTCTTTCTTCTCTTTCTTCTCCTTCTTTTCCTTCTTCTCTAAACCTAAGTCTCCCACGTAAATGATCGTTTTGAGTCCTAGTTGCTGAATAAATGTGTAATTTATCGGCATAGGAAATCCCGACCGGTAGATCCCGTCTTCTACCAACAGAAAGTTCAATGGCGGCACGTACTGTGGCTTGGGGTTATATGTTCTCATCACCAACTCACCTCGATCGTCTGACGTGTCATTCTCCGCTCTAGAACTGGTTTCAGAATCCAATCCGTTCTTTCGTATTTCGGTCCATCCTTCGGTATTGGATGCTGTTTCACCATGGGGGTTGTTTGAACTTACCATTGGAAGGAGATTGAGCTGTGTATTCAGGCTGACATTATGGATGTCATTTCTGTGCCGATTTTGCTTCCATAAATGATTAGATTCCATTGATTTGGTTGTGAAAATTGGGATGAATAATGTTTATGGTCAAAAAAGTACCGAAAAATGCGGGAAAAAGGTGTAGACAAGTGGACTTTATTGTTGAGAATACGTTTATGGATATTCTGGTGCCTTTTGATTGGCGTTTATGAGTTGATTGATGCAGTTGGAGCGATCTAAAGTGTGGTAATATTTAGCAAGATGTTGAGATTTTTATTGGATTCTGATTATCGAAGCTTTTGATAGTGAATCACGTGACATCAAATCAAGTGGTTTTAAGGAAGAAAAGAAGGGTTAGGTGAAGCTTACGAGGGATAATTGAAAGCAGTATATGGATCAAGTACCATGGGATGAATTAAACTATTTTTTTTTTCCTTTTATTCCAGCTTTTTTTGAAAAATTTCCTTCAAAATTCGTTATTACCCCCTCACAACAATTTTCTGCCGTCATACTAAACATATATCACCAGGCTATATACCAGCCTTCATATGGGCCACATCTTGAAGTTTAATCAATATTAAACAAAGCAACGACAGGGTTTCTTCACTATTCGTCAAAAAAATCAAAGAAAATCAACATTTTACCCACCTAAGGACTCTTATAGTGGGTGCAAAAAAGAAAGAGTAGATATACAAATATACAAACAAAACAAAAATTAATACTCAAAAGTGGCCTGGTTCAACACCGCACAACGTCCACTCCGCTTTGAAAGTGTACGAAACACAGACTTTGTCAAAAATGGATCATAACTATGTTTCAAGGTCACCTTTGCTCCACTTGCAGTAGTCGCGACAGTAGAAGAAGAGCCAGAAGAGTTACTGGAACCAGTATCAAATCGACTGGCAGTCAAAGAAGGGCTTGTAGGGATCTCCAAACGGAAAGCTGTACTCAAAGGATTCACTCTTACACCTGGAGACCTCACTTGGGGCTCTGAAACATCTTCAACGAGCACCGCTTCCTTGAGCTCTTTTCGAAGGTAATCTTCATAAACGTAAAGCTTATGAATATACGTCGCCAAGTTGGTGTTGGTCTTAGCTTTGGGGAAGCGGGGCTTCTTGGGACGGGCCACACCGGGAATACCTCCATCGGAGTACTTGCTGCCTACGTAGGCATCGGCAAACAACTTAAAGGCGAAGATCTGTTGTTTGGAAGGAGCACGATATCTAGGAAGAAGAGTACCGTAGGAATTTCTTCGAGAAAGTTGTTGGTTGAAAGGATCATTTCTTGGAAGGATTCTCATTGAAAGCTTTCTGTTCAAGGACTCGATATTGGTGAAGTTGTATTGGAAAGACTTGGTATTATCAACTGCATCAATCAACCTGGGGGAGGCAGAAGCGGGAACAATTTTGCCTGAAAAAACCAATCTCTCATACTCTTGCTCCAAAGTATTTAGACTAGTAAAGTTCATATCAATATCTGTGTCAAAGGACTCATCAATCACGTTGATATACTGCATTTTGATAAAAGAACAGAGTAGAGTAGTAAAAGAATGGGGCAATAGGCGTCTTATATAGGATGGCTGCGAAATATTCTGCTTGGGGAGGATTAAGCAGATTAAATGAATAAAGGGAAGCGCAGAGGGAGCGAAGATTGGAGGAATGGCGTAGGTGAAAATATACAAAAGTGTATCTAGCAGCACCGTTGAGCCTATAGACCTTTGGGTCTAGAACTTCTGCTCTTGTGTACTTGCGTATACCCACAATATTGTCTCTTTTTATACTAAAGAATATCTATTAGCCCACGAAATTATTGAATTTTTTTGTTGTGTTGCTCATTAAGCATATTGAGCCCAACCAAGTCAAAAACCATAGCTTCTTGGTCTAAAACCTGTCATGTAGTAATTTCAAATTCATTAAGGGTTTAGCTTCTTAAGTAGGTCCAAAATGTCGTTCAGCAAGACAATGTAGTATAAGTGGAAATGTCGCGCAACAAGCTAATTGGGTGCAAATTTTTAAAATCATGAGAAGCATTAAATGACGCCAAAAAGCACACTCTTTCTTCATATATACGTATTCTATAGCTATCTATGCAATCTTATTGGCACTGGAACTTTCCACCCCATTGCAGCTCCAAATAACCCACAGTCTCTGTCGATATGAAACTCATCCAATCACCTCAAATTCCTACCTCCTCACGTGAACTACACGTGACCAACGAATAAATTTCGGTGTAAAAATTTTTATTCAATTTGCCTACAACTATCACCACCCAAGTTTCTTCGTAACCATCCCCATAAAACATTTCAAAGCACGGTTCTCGAGCCATTTTATACCACCCATATATATACACACACAAGCACAACAATGTCGTGGTTATTTGGATCCAAAAACGAACAAAAAGCGCCTGAAAACAATGCATCTAACGGATTGGGATTCGATCCAGCACAAGTTTCCGACGTAGCCTCCATCATCAATACGCCGGGCATCTTTGACTCTGCACGTTTACATCCTTTGGCTGGGTTAGAGAAAGGAGTCGAATACTTGGATTTAAAAGATGAACAATTGAACGATATCGAGGGTTCCAAGGGTCTTGTTCCATCCAGAAGTTGGACAGACGATTTATGTTATGGTACTGGAGCAGTGTACTTGTTGGGATTAGGAATTGGAGGTTCATACGGGTTCCAAGAGGGTGTGCGTAATTTACCCGCCGGTGCCACTCCAAGATTGCAATTAAACACCATATTGAATAACATGACCAAGAGAGGTCCATTTTTGGGAAATTCCGCAGGAATATTGGCATTAACATATAACTTGCTTGATTCAGGAATTGACTACTTCAGAGGGGTTCATGATGATTGGAATTCGCTTGCCGCAGGAGCTATTTCCGGTGCTTTGTTCAGAAGTGGTGCGGGATTAAGACCAATGGGTTATAGTACTTTATTGATGACCGGGGCTGCTGGAGCATGGTGTGGAATTAAGAGATTGTTGAAGTAAAAGGAAAAAAACTAATAAGCGAAGGAGAACCATCCTTAACGGGAAATCACATATAGAACATGCAATAGAAAGAACGGTAGGGCATGAAGATATGAATCTTAACCAACATAAAGTCTTGCAAAATTCATTAATATCCAACTTTCTTTTCCACCATCTCCCCCACAAACTCCGCCCCGTCCCTAAGTTATACACCCATTCCGTAGCCTCTTGTACATAAATCATCAGGAATGCTTCCTCCTATTTTATCTCAACCTCCTGATCTCACTCCAACTAATTACCCTAGTTGCCAATGTGGTTGCATAATATATAAACTGGGTGATTTGAGGATTCTTTGGCCGTCCCGGCTTTGGCTCTGCCATTCTTCTTGTATACTAGTTAATAATTAGTGCATTGCTTACGAGTTGTAGTAAATATTATGAATATTACAGGATTAGTGGGGATCAAAGCTGTAATATTAATTGTTGAATGTATCGATATATTCGATCCTATTTAAAACCCTTCATCTCTATATTCTTCTCTATGTACTGACTGGGGTGTCAAACTTGGGTTGTTTCGTCTTCTCATTGAAACTTGGCACCTCTGATCGCTTCAAACTGTTGTGGGTATTTGTATCTGTATGTGTGTTTGCACTTGAAAGTGTGGTTATTTCTATGAGCTTATCATCTTCTTTTGTTCCTTCCACCTCTTTGCTATCTTCTTCTTCTGCTCTGGATTTTTTCTCTTCTCCTAATTTGAATGCATCGCTTACCAACTCCTTCATCAACTCAAATCTCTTGTTGATAAATTCTTCATATTCCTCTTCAGTTGACAGTCTTTGTTTTTGGAGATCTTTTGAGTATATCTTACTCATGAGCGTATCCTCCGTGTCGGCTTCCAATTCTGCTATCACCTTGTCAAAGTCTTCGTACGATTTCAGCTGGGAGAATTTTTTGTAATAGATGGACTTACCAGGAACAAGATTTAGGATCATGAACTTAGTGTTGGGGATACCATCATAATTAAATTCTCTGGCAATTTTGTAGAACTGTAGCACCACGTCTCTTGCTGGGAGGGGTTTTTTGGAAAATACCGAACCATTGGCCTCTGCACATTCCGCCATCATTCCGCCTAATTCATCGTTTCCAAATGCTTTTTGCATGTTTTCAAAATCGCTTCTACACTGGACATTCCCATTGATAACCACACTGACTCCTCTGCTCTGTATGTATGGGATCAAACGTCCAAGATACTTCCAAATCGGATCTTGACGGTTCCGCATCAGTCTGGTACGGCAATGTATCGTTAGGTTGGCTATTCCCGTATCACAAATCTTCAGCACAAGATTGAAGGTAGTATCGTAATCTTCAAGCAACCTTATTTTGCAACTGATGGACTTATTGTGAGGAATTCCAACTTGTTGTACCAATGCCTTAAGAATCGAACAGAGCAAATCCGGTGTGGAAAGAAGGGCTGCACCCATTCCAGAATGGGTTGAAAATGGCTTGGGACACCCACAGTTGAGGTCAATACCATCGACATCCGCAATGACTTTATTGGCAGCCTCGACGGCAAGTACAGGATCAGAAGTTCCAAGTTGAAAGATCAACTTTCCGGATTCTGATGCTTGGTGTGTGCGGAAAATTACCTTAGGACCATGTGGGTTTCCCTTACCTTTCTTGGGAGGATTCTGGCCATCAGCAAGCTTTGGAACTGTCGGTTCTACCACATAGTCCACCGTATTTATGGTGGTGTTGATAGTTCTTTTTGTCTGGATTATCTTTTTATCGACGTATTCTGGGGTCCACACGAGATCAGCCCCGTTTTTTAGGGCAAGAAGTCGAGTGGCGATCTCTCCGGATCGAACCATTGGCGCTAAACATAGTTTACCCACAAAACTGACCATTATAGCTGTGGAAAAGAGACCAAGAAGATGATTTAGATAGGTATAAGAAATAAATTTTGATCCCATCAGCAGCAAACGCATCACGTGACAATCGGCAAAAGTCATGTGAGAAGTCACGTGGAAAGATGGGTAGGAATAGTGCCAATTTTCAATAGTGGAAACATTAACCGTTTCGACCAGATTTCGGCACGAGAGACAGACGCATCAGCCAGCCGTTCTAATGTGACAATTGCAAAAACAGGCTTAGACGTGCCGATAAGGTTTTACTGAGCATGGATGAAACCCGGGGAGACGCCGGAATCGGCCCGAAACACGAAGTAGCACCAAGTTACCAAAGGAAGTATAGGATAGTACTAGGGAATATTATGAAACGAGAAGAAGAAAGAAAAGGAAAAGAACAAAAAGTAAGTATGATGGAAAGCACATGATGAAAAGAGCTAGGAGTTGGAAAGTAGAATTCTAGAGTCAATGAATTAGTGAGGTAAAAGAGAGGAGACCAAGAAGTATACTGACGATGAAAAGTCGGAATGTGGGGTGGCGGCTAAATTAAAACAAAAGCTGAATAGACTCTATTGAGTGATATGAAGATTCATAGGACTGGAATTGACTATTCGTTGACAAATTTAGAATTAAACAGTTTCTCTAGAATTACACAGGGTTCTCAAATTGAAAGTCTCATAGTATTACCTTAAGGAGTAGTGATCTCAATAGACCTTGGTATTACCCAAGATGGATATCAGATGCAAACGCAATGATGCGATATGGTCCAATTAAATAGTCACACGACGGAGGTCCGGTATCTTTCGTTCGTATTACCTTTCATTCCATCAACTGGCCCATTTCACGAGTACGAACATTGGCGCTAACCTTTTAAGACCGTTTAGCTCCAACCCTGGGCGGGTTTACGCAGCGAGCATCTCAGTTTAAACACTCAGTCGATGAAAACCGATACGATGGATCTGTTAGTATCCCCGCCAGTGATCAGTCTTGGCCGATGAGGTCATAGAATGACTCTGAGACACGGTAGCCAAAACTGGAGATCTAAAGATTGACCAAACGGGACAGAACGAAGCAATAGAATAATTAGCAGCGGGTAGAAAAAATGGATTGGCCTACAGATGTGATAATTGACAGGCATGCTTCAATTGCTTGCAATAGCAAAGGCAATGGCTAAGTCAATTGCAAAGGTAAAATACTTTCACTAGATCACGAACATTTTCTGACATCCACTAGGCGCATTAGTGACACTTTGGTGACATTGGTGGAATTGATCTTCAATTGTTGGCCCATACTTCTTGATGACCTTTGACGTGTCACCTTTGCGTCTACTGTGATTACCAAAGCGGCCTGGTGTAGCAGCTGTCAATGACTCTATTCAATTGCTATTGTATGCTTGCCTCTCTTTATCTTGTCTGATTGGTGCAAACCGGAACGGTCACCACTAGCGTAACAATCGGATAGTCAGAGTCAGGCAGGGTGAGTTCCGGTCGTGGTCTTGGTCTGTCATTCATCCTACCCTCTGTCCAATAAACTAGTCTTCAGTAAGAGAAGTCATTACTAGGGTCAGATCCGAGGTGGTCATTCCGACCGTGGGCTCGATTACCAACCCATGACTAAGCAGATGCACCGCCAGTGAGTGCAGCCAAAAGAAACACATTCCGTAATTTACTCTGCGGGGTGCGTACAAATCATACTTTGACCATCTGCATGCAGGAAGCGTAATCCCCATGCATTTTCTTGTGCAAAGGAACGGGGTTTGAAAATAGACCAAAAACGCTTAGGAAACACTCCGCCAAAAACATAGGCCAAATTGCAGCCAAGACTGTGGGTAGCATGGGCCAATTGCACCAAGACTTCTCCGGCCGGCGCGCCGGTTTTACGGGAGTTCGCAAGGCGGCTTACTCTGCCGCCTCGTGATTCGTTCCTGGGTGCATGCAATTTCTTTTGCAGCTGCAAAAAAAAGCAATTCAAAAGAAACGACACAAAAAAAAAATATTTACCATCCATCTCAATTATATATATATGGAGAAGATAAGATGACTGATTGGAAGAAAACAAAAAAACGACACATCTGCCATAGTTAACGATTCTTGGGGCAATACTTGCAATTGACCGTCAATTCAAAGCAACAACACCTAGAACTGATCATACACCTATACTATCCGTAATTGGGTATTAGTAGAGACTTTTCTGCTTACATTCGGACTAATAATAGTCGAGATAAACAACAAAGATAAACAGAGCTAAAGCGAAGTTAAGGCTACAAGTTAGGCTCAGAGTTAAAAGCCAACAAACACAACCAGTGACATTCAACACATACGACCAGTCAATCGACCAGTCACTCAGTACCACATTTAATACTACCATGTCACTTCTTTACCAACCACTCTCCAGATCCGGAAGAGAAATCTCAGGATGTCTTACGCCCAACCAGGCCGATAGCGAGTCGGAATTGGGCACCTCCATGAGCAGAACCCACGGGTACTCCAAGAAAAGAAGTGCCCCCACCTCGTCCAAGGGCTTTGGCGGCTTTTCCAACATCTTGTCTCCACCACTCTCTCCATACCAAAGAAACGGCCCAGACCACACCATTAGTCATCCACCCTTGGTGATTGACGACAAGTCATACTTGGAATCGAAGTCCCCGTTCACCATCGAAAACTTCAAGGACTACAAGTTGACCATCCATCCATGGACCGAACTCAATGCTAACTACAAGGCTGCTCACCTCCGTTTCATCAACCAATACCACAACTTGTCCGCCGCTGAACCCTCCGAAAGATACATTCCTCGCAAGTACAAGCGTCGGATGGTGGTGCAACTGGAAAACTCCAATTCCGATGACAACTCGCTGGACCAAGAACGCGTTCGTACCAGAAGAGTCGTCAAATCCAAGGATTTGGATTCGGAGTTCGAACCAACCACGCCTCCTCTCAAGAAGAAGAAGATCAGAAGAGATTCTCCCGCCTCTGGCTCGAGCTCGGGTACTTCTGCATCTGCCATCGCTTTGCAACAACAGATGTTGATCGATGACTCCATTCCTGACTATTCGCCTGATGCTTACGTGACCTTGCCTTCGGGAAACACCAAATGCTTGAAGATCGAATGGAAGGGCCAACCAATGGACTTGTCACAAGATCCAAACGTCGCCAAGTTGCATCCTGCCGAGGTAGTGCTTGCTTCTGTGTTGAGATTACCCGCATTGGTATATCTCGATTCCAAGAGAAGACTATTCCACGAAAAGCTCCAGAGAGTACGTACTGGCAAGCAATTCAGAAGAACAGACGCTCAAAAGGCTTGTCGTATTGACGTCAACAAGGCTTCGCGTCTTTTTGCTGCGTTCGAAAAGGTTGGATGGTTAAAAGATGAACACTTCGAGAAGTTCTTGTAACTAACAAACAAACAAACAATCATAAAACAAATCAGGGCATCTTCATCATCATCTATTATTGGGTCGGATTCGTCATTGTGATATGACGAATGGTTAGACA
The DNA here is from genome assembly GCA_030582675.1 of Suhomyces sp. yHQL142. Lineage (NCBI taxonomy): Eukaryota > Fungi > Ascomycota > Pichiomycetes > Serinales > Debaryomycetaceae > Suhomyces > Suhomyces sp. yHQL142. Next base: position 194,477 of record JAJMGU010000028.1, read on the forward strand.
TTCATTTCAACACTTTTAATTTTACACTGTACATTATCCCTATGGTCTATTTCTACATTTTTTAATTCTGGGGTATCATTCAAATCGGTCGGTGGTTACTTTTTATATTATTTATCTTACATTGGGTATGGCTGTTCCCGCCATTTTCTACAAACATGTTTTCTTCTTTAGACTCGTTGTGGTCGTAAACTTGTTTTTTTTTATAGGACCATTCGTGTGTTTCGAATGGTTATTTCTTCTGGATGTATATAACTGTGATAAAACGGATTTCAATTCATCAGTGTAGACATGTGACATTGCTAGCCTCGTCACCCTTTTTATTTAAGGTTAAGGTTATAACAATAAATCTTCGCTACAATGCATTCGAACATTTTCTTATCACTTTGCCGGAACAATGTCAAAGGTCAAACGAACGATGATTTGCAGAAACTGCTTCTGGAAACGAAGCACTTTTTGGAACCTGGAGTTGTTCCACATTCTCCCGGATTTACTTCTCTTCCATCGCGACGTGTTGTTGGTATTGTTAACAATAAACATTTTCGTGGTCTATTGTTCAAAACAAAGCGGTATGTCAAGATAAATTAGGACATCGTAGTCAAGTGAAGTAGTTGTGGATGTAAACAGTAGTAGGGTAGCATGGAGGTGAACGATAATAGGGTGGGCTAACTTGACGGTTACCCCCTAAATTCAACAACCCCTCTTGTCTCCACATTCACCCCCCAGGTAAGTTGTTACTGCAATTCATGCTAGTAAGTTAACGAAGTTTGGTTTACCCCAGGAGGATCAGAAGTTGGAGACAGTAAATTGACAAGTATTCGATTAACAGGCCAATCAAGACATAGAGATAGGAAGTTCAATCAAGATAGAGATAGAGATAAAGCATAGAATTTGAAGGTATCTTTCAATACATTGAACCTCACCCTAAATCCAACAACACACTCCATTAAGTGTTTCAGTTCTCCTTTTGTCATCTCTTATTGCAAGCTCTTTTCTTGCCTTATTGAATACTTTTCCTGGTCTCTTTTGGACTTTTGTCAACACTGACCTTCCCTTCCTTGAAACAACCTTTGCTGATTTGCCTTTGTCTTTGTTCTGTCAATTTCGGCTACTAGGATGTCATTCGATCTTCTTAGACACCCTCTGCTGTCTTTCTCTGCTTAGTCGATTTTGCAATTCCATATCTTCTACGTTTGTGCTCATACTTTTTCCAACTTTTCTTTAGCTGTCTTCTGAACTTGCTTGTTTTTGGCTATCCCACCCTCTTACTCAAACTTTGTCTTTCTGTTTGCTTGCCACCTTTCTCGCCTCTCTTGCTTTTAACAATTCGTCCTTTGAACATTCGCCAGAATTCAGTCAACCCATATCAGTGTCGATTGTTGTTCGAACTCCCATGTGAACACTAGTTGCCATATGTTCTTACTTAATTATCACTTCGACTTTTGTATTTGATCTTCATGATTCAACAATCTGATCTGTATTCCAATTGATTGCACCATTTGAAATAATCATCTTCATACATCAGCAAATTAATTTTTCATCTTCTTACTGTCTTTCGTTCCTGTTACAAAAACCCTTCTTTCTCGTATTCTTGCTACCGTAAAATGCTTTTCGTTGGGCAAATCCTCGATCAGGATCCATGTTGAGGAGATAACATTGGATGTTGAGATGAGGTAGAAGATGATTTAGAAGACAATGTTGATGATTTAAAACATAATGCTGTTGATAATTTGGAAGAAGATATTGTTAATGATTCAGAAGATGGGCTGATGTTGATAATCTTTCAGATCGATGATAGTATCATTCAGTCAAGGACTTCATCTATTCTCATTCTTTCTTCAATCATACACTCGTAAATGTCAATGCACTTTCTAGTTGGTCCGTCACTTCGTTCATCTCCTGGTGGGTGGTTGTGCCGCCCGTGAGCGGGTGGTTTTGGATCATTTGTTCCCGTGCTAACTCGTAGCGTTTCATCCCGTCATTGGTGGTGTTGGTGATGTCTGACTTCAACTTTTGTAGGAGCATCGAGGACTTTGTAATCAACTGTGGAGGGAGGGGGAAAAGCTGGACTGAACCCGCCAAAGCTTGTGTCTGTTCCAAGGAGAATTGAACCAGAATCGTGTAGAGTTTGTTGAGCGTGGCTTCGTTGTACTGGTCTAGATCTTGTACAAGAGTGTCCAAGATACTTCGAAGGTCTTCCACTTCGTTGAGGTACTGTTGGTTCATGATGATGCTTCGTTCTTGGTCGTAGTGCTTGATGTATTCGCACTCTCTCTGTGTGTGGTACTGGGGCGCCACTCTGAGGTGGGGCGGCACCTGGTTGGCATTGAACCAGATGGAAAACTCTTCGTACGCTAGTTTCAATTGGTAGAACTGGTGATGTTTGTCGCCGTAGTTTTTGAGGTATGTTTGGTGGGATAGCACGAGTTGGTTGGTGGTGAGGTCAATGATATCTGACGAGGACAGTGGTCCCATTGCACGTGGTTATTGATCTTTTTTCTATGTATTTCTATGAGAAGAATTGGTCAAAGATGGATTGGTTGAGCTTTTTGTTTGAAGTGAGCGCACTTTGAAGTTGGTGATGGTAGGACATCGGCCAGATTTATACAGAAAAGGGGGGCTAGAAGGTTTAAACTGGGGGTATCAAATCCATAGAGATAAGAGAGTACAACCACGTCTTTTTGGCTTGAACAAATCTCCAATTGGTGGAAAGTTTCGGGCTTGTAGATGATAATGTAAGACTCAATGGAGGGTGAAAAGAGAGAATGATGATACAAAAAGTTACCAGAAGGTCTAGAAAATTATCCATTTCATCTTGATGACAATCACAAACATTTTTCACCACTTAGTCTTAGTCATACCTTTTACCTTCAGCAATTGACCAAAGCCACTGAGCTATTCGTGCTTGTACCTCTACTTTTTGCACCCATATATAGGGTTAAACATAGCACTAGTGTGCCTATCTTGGCAAACCTCGTCACTCCAATGATTCCCTGAATTATCAATTGATCTCTTTTCTTCCTTTCACTTTCACTTTCCTTCCCTTCTATTTCCTACACCAATCCGACTTTCTATTGTTCGAGGCTTAACTCTCGGTTAGCTAAAAATCACATACAAAAGGGTCTATTGTCAGCCATATCAGGATTTAGTATGATGGTTCGTACTGATCCACTCTATCTATTAGCTCTACTATAGTCTGTACTTTGTTCTATCATTGGCTGAATCTAATGAGGTAATTAATATTATCCGTAATTATTATACTATATTATTATTGTTGGCTTCGAATGGAAGCCTTAAAAGCTTCAACAATGCTGTAAATAATCATACCATACCAAGAAGTTTACTCAATGGCTTGGTGGTCTCCACTATCATTATCTTTGTACAAATAAAATTGCAAAAAGATGAAACTATCTTCAAAGATAGTTCCCAAGGACCCCAATAACCAACTCAAGTTAAGAAGAATATACTGAGAGTCACTTCTGTAGAACAAGATCTGTCCAGCATAAGTCAAGTTACCCAAGGTGGAGAACAAGAAGAATAATAAACTAAGACCATGAACCGACTTTCTCTTGTGATTCTGAACGATTTGAGGAATTCTTGCTCCCAAATACAAGAACGCAGAGAAGTACCCCAATAATTGGGGGCCCAATCTGATCTCAGCATCAGGAAGCTCAGGAGCCTCTGATTCTCCAGATCCAGAGAATAAATATCCCAAACTACCAGCTCCCACAACGAAGAGTAAAGGTAAAACATATCTGGTGAAAATTCCATGGTATTCTGGTTCCAATGCTATATCGGTCAATGTAGAAGATCTTCTTCTCAATAACGGTTGTCTGTCATCTTCAGGATGACTGCTGCTTCTGCTCTTTGGAATATGTTTCTTATGGATATGGGTGTAGTAAATGTAGGAGAAAATCATCAAGAAGTCGGCAACACAGAACCAAACAGCCAAAAACACTACTTCTGGTAGTAAGCCTGCCCAAATGGATCCTATCAAGTTGAAAATGTCTCCCAAGAACCAGATTGTAATGAATCCTATCGCAATTCCTTCTGCCGATTGAAGTCTCCACTGTTCAATCAATTGTGGCATCAATAAAACGATCCAACAAGCAAGACTAATGTTAGTATATGTTTCTTATGTATCAACTTAAGATTGGTAGGTATTCCAATCGGTTTGGTATAGTTTTAAGCTTTCTGGTTGGGTATTCGTGAGATATTGAAGTGTTGCATAAAGTTCCACGAGGAGTCCAGTTTTGGGTATTTCGAGTTGTTAAAAAAACAGAAAGGAAGAGAATCTCACCATCATTCACAATATTTTATCAAAAGATTGGAACTGATCTGTTTCAATGCCATTAATCTGGCTTATAATAAATCTGAAATTTGTCCGACTAATCTCTGAATTCACCAAAACTCATCGTATCAACTTCAAAATTACACCATAATATAGCTTATGGTCAACTCATCACTACCCAACTCTTAAAACTCCATTATCATTCGTATCGCCCGTTCTTTACCGTTCTTTCTCCATAAGATAACTTACGATGTCGAGCCCATCACTCCACTAATTTGAACCCTGAAAGGAACTTTGCCCGTGGTCTGGGCCATGTTCTGCATAAGGTGGTACGCAATACTGAACCCCATGATCTGTTGATGTTCTTTCGGCTTTTAGAAGAAGTGTAGAACAAGGTCAAGTTTTGAACAAATGATTTCTTTCCGTTGGGAAATGTCGATATTCCGCGTATGGCTGGGATTAGGTTTGCGCGCGATAAGAGTCAGACTGTTCAAGCGCAACTGAGAGAACAGGTGTGGTGAGGAACTACTACCTGATTGGGTACAGAGGGTTTCCCGATACTACGGTGCTAGTGTTGGAAGGGTATAGTAGTTGGAGATAGTATTATTACAGTATTTTACATATTGGAACATGGCCACCAATGCTAGATGCTGGTGAAGGGTTCGTTCCAGGGCTCGCTCAGGGCTCGTGTGGATAGAATTTGGTACCACCAACTAATAGGGTGGTAAGTATTGACTGGACAGGTTTCTTTGGGATTGACAAAACCAAAGGTGCTTTAAATGTAGAACTTGATAGTTTGGGGGGTTAATGTGTTTCCTTGCTTTCAAGAGCATCCCCATTCTGCTCGTCAAGAGTTTCTTCCACTTCGTCGATGGACGATTTATCGAGTCCTGTATTGGCTGAGACTTCAGTTGGACTTGCATCTTTCGATTGGCCTTCAACTTCATCTTCAAGGATTGGCACATCTTCATCAATATCTATATCATCTGTTCTTTCATTCTCTTTGACAACTTCAATCATATCCTGATCTATTTCAATGTCATCATTTTGTACTTCAGTCTCTTCAACCTCATCTATTTCAAGATCGATATCAATCTCTTCAATCTCTTCATCCTCTTCAGCTGCTATATTGTCGACTATGTTGTCGGCTTCACTGACTTTATCTTTTATCTCAACATTTGTAGGTTCATCTAAATATTCACCCACTTCCTTCACGATTTCAATGTCAGAGATACTTGAAAGGTCTCCTAAGAATCTTGATTCCAGAGCTTCCTCGTCATGATCAATCCTGAATGGTTCAGAGACATTTCTTTGTTCTTTTTCTGTACTTTCATTCAAGCTTCCCACGGCTTCAGCGGTTGAGTACATCCCCAACTTCTCAAGAATCTTTACTGACTTGCCATCAATGTATCTGTCTCTTAAATCAGGCAAGAATTTCACGTTCAACTCGCCTCCCTTCTTGGACCCACCCACCTTCTTGTACAATTTTCGCGTCTGCTTGGTCAATTCATCCACCTGGTTGAGGAGAAAGTATAATGTTTCATCTATTGGAGAGAGAGATTTGAGAGCTTCGCGTGCTTTGTCTGATATTCCTCCGTTTTGGCCCACTTGACCCTCGTTTTCACGGCTGAGGAACCGCAAGTTTTGCTGAAACAATCTAAGGGTCTTGATGATCTTCTTGGCCTTTGTTATCTGCAACTTCAAGATCTTGCGGAAATGCAATTCCAACCTAATACTATTGACAAGTTCATTAATCTTGTCATCCACCCCGGTTTTGGAAGCTTCAGTGGCAAAGTCAACTCCCTCGTGGTGTTTGAGTCGGATCCAGCCGCCTTCCACCAAGTCTTGCGGTATGGTAAAGATATTTCGAAGGGAATAAAGCTCGAATTTGTCAAAGTTTTTGTCCACCTGGCTTTCCAAAAGCGTCTCGAGTTTCCCCGTGCCAAGCTGAATCTCCTCCTTGCTTATGGCCACGTTGGTGCCCGAAGCAGCTCGTTTTTGGCGGACTTCAAGAAGATAATCTTCCATTCCTTGGGTACATTTGTATAGAAGTTCATTTACCGCATTAATGACGTCATCAATTAGCGCCAAAGGCGGGAATCCGAAATGTTCTGTCAATAGCGACGTGACCCGGTAGTCGATTGATGCCGACTGGGCACCTGCCGGGCTATCTGACATGGTGTTGTTTGTTTGAATGTTGTTGATATAGTTGATGTAGATATTGATCACAAAAAGACACTAGACTGTGCGAGATCCGGGACAAATTGGCTGGCGAGATCCACGTGATGTTGTCAAGTGTATGCGAGTTCCGGGCAACCTATAAGTATATAAGTGAGGAGGAGCCAAGATGGAAACATATCCTACATTGATGTAAAAGAACTGATGTAGAAGTTGACGTGGGTACTAAAGTGACTGCGAAAGAACATCAATACAACAATAGAAAGACAAGTGGTACGGCACGTGGTTGCCCGGTCCTTTGGTGATAAAATGGGGCAAAACAGCCAGATTTGATCAAGAACAAGAATCGTTTGGTTCATCAAATCAATCAAGTGAATTGGGTATTTGGATCAATTGATTACACCTGCGTGAAAGAGGACACGTAGGCGAAAGTTTGCATCTGCTTGGAGATTTCCTACTATAAAACATCCACAATCCCCTCCAATGGTTGCAAAAGAAGGTATACGAAACCACGAAGGATCTGAAACCAACCGTGTTTGCAACTAGTTGCCTAGCTCCAAAACATCCAACTGAGCCCCCTTCTTTCACATGACTTTCCACTCATCAAAAACCACCGCCCGATCTCACTTGCTCTAAGATCGAGCTTATCATCCCAAGCCTCTTCAGGCATATGACTTCCGTAACGATGATTTCTTCACCAAATGCACCGCCTTCATCCAATACAAATCAACCCAAGTCTCCCAAGCCTAAATGCCTTCCATCAAACTTGAGCCACCCTTCACAGCCTCCATCATTGAATCGTACCATCGCTGGATCTCCTGTTCAAACAATACTTTGCTACTGGTTAGTTGCAATGGCCCACCAGCAATAGTATATATTCAATAGGTACCCTGGTCGCTTATCTCGATTTGGTCCTACCTCGAGGATCCTATATTGCTGTTGACCACACCATTGCCAAAACATATAAAGCAAGCTTCCCCCACCATCAACATACGTTGTTCCCACAGTTTCATTAATGCTAGCTATCCTATAATGTCGTCACTGCAAAAAGACTACATGGCGAGGATAAGCTACCTCAGCATATCACTAGCAGGCGCTGCCGGTATATTTCTAACTAAGGGATCTCTTCGAGGCTACGGACTTTTCGTTGGCATTATGGGGTTGGTCTCGTTATTCGTCCTTTCGCTTCGTCCATACAAGAAGAAGCTGCAAGCTCAAGATTTCACAGCCCAAGTGGTGTGTTTGCTATTTGCCTCAGGTGGTCTAATTGGCATGTACGCTGCATTGGATCCACTAAGATCAATATGGTTGTTGAGCTATGTGATTGGACTTATTTTCTTGATTGTTCTAGGGCTAAAAACGAATGAACAGGGGATCATAAATACCGTTGATTAGGTTTGAAAAAAGATGAACGGTTACTGTTTAAATCTCATAAAGAATACTTTAAATGAGATGCCATCTTATTTCAGTTCCTATGCCCAATCGAAGTGACAAAAGCAGGTCTTGCTCACCATTCCGAGGGTATACTATCAAAAATCGTCATATACTAATTATAAAATTGCTCCGTAACATTCGTTGGCCACATCACTAAAGCCTGCGGAAATATTAAAAACCACTCCAACCAAGCTTTTCCCTCAAATTTGAACTAAACTTTCTCCCACATGTCATTACATAGTATATTCAATTCAATCTCTGTATTAATTCGATAATTCTTGTTCATGCTTATTATGATTACGTAATACACATACCGAGAGTTTATAAAGCAACCTCGAAATTCAAAAATTGGAGTAGAAATTTACTTTGAAAGCTCCGTTCCTTTAAACAATACTCTCTCATTGATCTAAGTATGCCCATACAGTGCCAACATCCATTCTCTTCGACTGCTTTTACCGTCTCACATTTCTATTACACTCTTCACTTTTACGAGCTACTTGTCACGTGATTTTCTTTTTCTAACCAATCAAAAATTTCATAATCAACATATAAGCAAACCCACCAAACACATCTCTTTACAGACCCACAAAAAACATCTACAATGGCCGGGACGTTGAGACCAGACGCAGAATTCCAGAAATTCAACACCGCCAAAGAAAAGTTGGGGCATTATTTCCGCTTCAAGCCCAGATCCGCTGCCTTTAATGTTGTTTTTGCTGGATTGGTGCCTTTCACCTTGGCCTACTACGCCTACAACCTGGAAGGCCAGTTGGGCTTCAACAGAAGGTTCAGAAAGGCCACAGTGTTGAGTGGTGAAGATTACGTCCCAAGAGACAAAGATTTGTAAGAGATCTGGGGGATATTAACGAGAAGGATGAAAGAATAGAAAGAAGGGGACATCACTGTGGAAAGACAGTTTGAAGGATTAAAAGTGGAATTTTGTGAAGAGGAGGTGATATGGAACTTGATGGTGAATATTTGAGCTGAAACGGTTGAAATATGAGTGAATTAAACCTGAAAAGCGCATGTTGAATTGTTGAAGAAGAATTGCAAGAAGTGTTAAACAAACCAGAATAAGATAGGTAATGACTGGAAAAATGCATCTCAATAGTCTGAGAAGCATGAAAGATATCTTTCATATTTTTCAAGTACTATTCAATTGAAATATCATCGCTCGTTTCAGCCGTCCATTTACACAAGTCTTCCAGATTTTCACATACATAGGGACCACTCTCCAGCCCATTTATTGGATATACTGATTCTGCAACACATAAACGTCAGAACCGTACATGTAAACTGGACTGGAAGTAGTCTCTCATCATAACATTTTTATATTTATCAATAAACAGCATAAGAAAAACTTAAGAAAAATTGACTACGTCTGCAATGATATGTTATTGAATTCATTGAATAGCATTATATATATTAACATTGTCTTATGTTACGAATTGTAGTCCAGACCAAGCCCATACTCTAATAATACAAGATGTTGATGAAGTTCCACAGATACACTGGATTAGGCTGGCTAATCAGTTGAACTGTTTTGAGTATGGATCATGGTCGAAGTCCCTGATCTTGTGGAGCCTGTGGGTGTTGATTATCAAAACGCAACATGACAGTCTCTCAATCAAAATCAAGCAATATGGACATTACAGGATGAAGTGTTATTGAATGAAAGGAATGATGATTTTGAAGGGAGGAGGAAGAAGCGAAGACCAAGAGGGGATGTCGATCACCACCCCTAATCTTCTTCATTCTTTTTTGCCCAAATTGACCTGGAACTCCACCATACCAGCTTTCATATTTCGCAATAACCTTGGTGAACTATCGGGATTGGCCGAAGAACCCTTGTTATCGTACTGGTAATGCTGGTGAATCCTATGGGTTTGTTGTAATTGACGAACCGAAACTGAAGATTGAGACTTTGTTAAAGCAGGATAAACGTTCTCCTGCTCGCCGTTTTCATACACGAACGAGAACTTATTGTTTAACGAAGAAACTGTGAACCTTTGTGAGCACTCACTGAACGAAAGCAGTGGTGGTTTGGCCTTCTTGCCTTCCGCTCGTATTGGTGCTGACGAAATAGAATTATTCAATGGAATGGTGAATGTTTGACCGCTGAAAGAATTGGCCTTTTTTAATGATTTCTTATTGATCTTTGAAGACGACGATTGTTTCCTCAACGACTGGGCCGAAGACGACGACTGGAGTGTCATGGTACTCTGTTTGACGGGGGTCACCACTTGGGACGAGCCTAAACTCACCGGTGAATCATTCTTAGGAATTTCTCCAATGGTTTGCAAGGGCAACCCAGAACTGGAAGAAACACTGGTATTTTCAAATGCCAATAAGTCTGAAAAGTCAGAAAGCTCACGTTTGACCCCTATTCCCATTTCTGGATGGAAATCGCTCATCTCGAACTCTTCAGAGGACTTTTCGCCGATATCAAAGTCGACAAAGCTCGAAACTATATCTTCAGACATTATCTTAGGATCCAGTCTTTGAATCAGGTCAAAGGGATCAATATTAAGAATATCATCCGCAGTTATGTCACCGGCAATATTGCCATCGATAGAAGATCTTGGACTAGAAACTTCGATAGTTGTAGGAGAATCGTAGTCTGCAGATGTGGATCTTGGACCCACTGAATTTGAATCTGAGGTGGAGTTTGAATTGGAGTTATTATTAGTATTGGAATTGGAATTATGATTGGAATTGTGGTTGGAACTCGAGTTGTCGAACTTGGTGGGAGATGGTTGGATAGGTGTGAAGCTGGATTGTGGGGGGATTCTCGGGTCAGAACGGTTTTCCAATCTGAATTGATTTGAGTACCCAGCAGCGTTGCCTGACAGCAATTTTTGCTGGTCGGTCTTGGTGGAAACATTTGGATTTGTAGGTTCGCCGTACGTTTCTTCCACAAACACACCCAAGCCAAGATTCTGGCCCTGATTGTGATTGATGGCTTCGAAACTGCTGTTAGACAACGTAGCAAGGTTTTCCAGCATGACTGGGGGAGGCCCGTACATCTGGTAGCCGGCAGAGGAGGGGGTGGGTTCAGAGTCCATGTTCAATTTGAACTGGGGAGTTTTGGTGCTCAACGGCGAGAAGTTGGAGCCGGCAAGAGCTCGAGCATCGGCGGTGGTGACGGGGGTATTGGTGAAGTGGAACATGGAGTTGGTGGCCGAGCTGGGGGCCGAGAAGAACTGGGTGGGCTGGGCAAAAACAGGACTCATGTCGGAGTTGGGACTCTGGAAGTAGTTCAGATTGAACTGAGGAGTGAGGTCCACGTTATAGAACTGGGTGTTGGAATGCGGAGGGGTGGTGTTGGGGTCGTTGATGGAGGTGCCTCCAACCTTGGGAGGAACGAAGGTATCGTCTGGGTTAAACAGGATGTTCATCTGGAAAGTTTAGAAGCGAATGTTGAAGCGAATGTGGCGACGGTGGGGGGGGGTCAAGGTGACGGGATAAAACGATAATTCGAGCCGTATTGAGAACAGGGAAGCGTGGACTTGGTGTTGTTCTTGGTCTGGTCTGGTCTTGTCTTGTTCTTGTTGGTTAACTAAATATGGTCATCTACTTGTAGGTGATGAACGAGTTGGAGCACGAGTGTTTGAAGCGAAAGTGGGAGGAAAACGGGCAGAAAAGGTGCCTGGTGGGTTGTTTCAGTTGAATGGAGATGTTCTTGGTGCTAATAACTCAACAGTTGGTGATGGTATCAAAAAGAACTCAACGGTTGGTGATGGTATCAAATTTTCAGGCGAATCCACAGATGTTCTTCCACTGAGAGGTTCCAACGACGGCAGGGGTAGAGACAAAGATGGGTGGGTCCAGGGAGGAGTAACGATGGGATGGCGGAGGTTCTGTTGATGGGTGTAGTTGGTGGAAAGTCGATGGGTAAGATAATTTGAGGTGAAATTGCTTAGCCAGCACTGTGTGGCATGGGTGGTAGGGAGTAGCGAGTGATTAGCGGGAGAATTAGGGGGCGGATGCGACATAGTGCGACACGGATATGTCGCGCTCTCCCTAGGTCTCGGTAAGTTGTCGCAGGAAATGTCGTATTTCACCAGCTTCACCACTTTTTCT